>JAWQUT010000732.1:199105-222885 GCA_033807755.1 Ellobium chinense
TGTAAAAAAACGTTCTGGCTAGGATGTTCATATGCAGGATGAGGTTGGGCGGCTCGCACTGGTGATTACGTCATGGGGCAGACCAACTGGCGACAAACTGCATGACTATATGTGGTCGAAACATGCGGATGGTTTGCAATTCCGAGTGGCTGGGTGACTGAACAATGGTTCAGAGTAGGTCGCATGTCAGATTTCGAAGGAAGTCGTGATTCGGGGGTCTTTTTATTTTAATAGAAAAAACAATCTGTCATGAGATTTTAGGTTGTAATTAAGAGAAAGTTGTAAATGAGAGGGTTTTATCTCGGAGGGTCCACTGTACGTGTCCATATATATACAGAAAAGGCATTCATTTGCATGCTAATTATCACAGCCTATAAAATTGGAGTGGTAGTGTTTGCTTCATAGGCAGTCAGGAATGTAACTGTGACATTAGGCCCACTGAAGGAATACTAGAAAGTGACACATCTTATAAACTTCATTATTCTTGTTATTAATCATGACAAAGAAGATGTATGTCTGATTTCTTCTCTTGAGACAATGACCCAATTTAAAATAAAAATGGTTTTCCTCACTCTTGACACCAAAATATATAACAGCCAGTTCTAATATGGTCAGAAATGAACTTACAACTCTGAATCAATCTGACACCCCTCGGCCCGAAGTGGAACTATCTCTCTCTCCAAAGCTTTCAGGATGCTGTGCGAGTTGGACTCTGCCCCATAGTTGAAAACAGCTTTCACAGCCAGGTCGTACTCTGTGTCACTGTGGCTGGTATCACTTGCTGCGAAACGGCCACTTTCTGCTGACTTTGCTGTACAATAATAATCACAACAACCTTGTAACTGCACAGTGACACTTTGGTAACATAGTTGCTTCTGAGAATTTCTGCATGCTGTCTCTTGGTGCATTTTACAAAGTCTCTCCCATTTAAGAGTAGTAGTAATTGCATTTTTATACCTAATACATAAATAATACTAATTGTCTTTAAATACAGTATAGTAAATCAATATGCAAATATCCATCTATGCTAAGAAAACATCTAACTCAAAAGCAGCAAATAACAATTAACATTAAGCAAAGCAAAAGCAGTTGCAGTTGCAGTGACAGTGTACATAAGCAGAATGCTGATATTGGAAATATAGATTTATATTTAGAGGTTTAGAGGTATGATTACAGTGTTCCAACAGACTCAGTCTGGGTCGTGATTGTGTTCTCATCAGCACAGTATTACAAGATGTTCATATATTTCCCCACTGTTTCCTAATTTTGTGATTTGTGAGACTTCCTTTGGAGACTTTTCTACTCCAATATTCATGAGCAGGCTGAGTGATACATGGGGAATTGTTGGCAGTGATTGATTTTGTTTGATGGATTGATCCCAACTGAGGTTTAGATTGAAGCACTCACTGCAAGACTCTGCCAAGCAATGAGAACTCTGGTCTTTACTGAAGCTGGGAACATCCATTAAACAAAACACTAATGAAGATTCCCTTTCTCATTTAACAACATATAAAGCAAGTTCTATTATAAATCTACATTTTGTCAGCTCCTCACACCTTTTAATATTGGAAGTCAGCTGTGCTGCCTATGAATACCACGGCACTTGGTGACTTTATCACTGTAAACAGTGCATTTGCTCCACCATGCACCACTCTTGAACGTATGAAAACCTGACATTCCCAGTAACTATATCCTTTACCATGGCAAGTAATTACAAATTACTGCTTGCTGGTGTGATCCAATAACAACTCCTTGGATGTGTTTGCAATATCTCTTGATATCTTGAATGTAGAATGTTTTGGTGTTGTAACTGTCAATACATGAATGGCAAGACATAGTTTGACTGACGAATCATGGGGTCACATGGGATAAGAAAATTCCATGCAAGTGGCATAAGCAATCTCAGCTGAGATTAAGAGAGGACATTCCACATTTGTGTGAATAAGAAACTCACTTGCATGGATCAGTAAACAAGGATAGAAATTGATATGTTCTGCAATGTGAGGCTGGTTCTGATTGATCCAAAGACCTTATTTATATCTTAAGAAGAACCTTCAAACATCTGTGAATTGCAAATGCATGTAGGGACCCCAGAAAACTAATCCAGGTGAGTTGATTTGAAAAAGGGCAATCTGGCAACACGGAAAGTGAAGCCACAAGGTGCAAATGAATTCCTTGCCAATTGGGAGCTAAAATAATTAGAAACAGCTTACAAGTGTTTCAGTGGTTTAGGCATAGACTAGAGACACAGTGATTCTTTGCTAATTTTTCTTTTCCCCAAACTTGTGTTGCTTGATTTCACAAACTGTCTACATCCTAAAATGTCTCAGCACTGGACGAAGAGCTCCCTTCCATATGTTGAAATATGGTTAATCATAAGTTAGGATCCTGTCCTAATTCTAAAAGAACCGGAGAATCACATGATCAACCCAGCTAAATAACCCTCTAGTGCCCAGCGTATCAGATCTGATACATTTCGTGGAACAAAGAAAAAGCAAACCAAGATCATCACCCCACCATAATAGTGTGAAGTCGCATGAGCGGGCATTAGCCTGGATATGAGACTTATAAACCGCATTATTATTATTATCATTTTGATGCTTGTTCCAGCATAGTGGATCCAGAAGTGATCCAAAAACTGGAGCTCGGACTTTTTGTGCCATTGTAATAGGGCTGGGCACTAGAGGGATAAGAAAGCTCTGCTTCTCCTTCAAACAGTACCTGCATCTGCTTTGACCTTGGCCTTGTAAACAGCTCCCTCACAGCCATTTGCAATCGACTCCGAACTGATGTCCAGATCTTCTAGGCTCTGAGGTAATTTCTCCAATGGTTCTGTTTGCCAGGTGTAACCTCGAAAGCTTTCCTGCAATAAAAAAAAACCATGCCTGATATTTTGTATCTTTTTAAACTTAAAGTGTACCAAATGCATCATGTGATCTGGCTGGTTCTGAGTACATGGTTAACCCCAAGTACAGACATCCAGTCAAAACTGCTTAGCCTTCCTACATTTTACTTTGGATCAGTGACAGAAAATTTCAAATTCCCACATTTAGGCCAGCACTCTTAACACAGGGTAATTATTATCTTACCTGGTCTAATAACTGGCAACCACTTCTATATCGCAACCACTTGCCATGGGCAATCTCATTTTGAAACTATCTGTTCATATTTCCTATTAAATATTCAATCTCCATATCACAACAGTATGCTTTTAAATAATCTCATGACTGCACTTTCTTATGTTCCAAATAATTACAATGATATACTTACAGCAAAAAACTGGACAAGGCAATTGCCTTTTGGCTAATCTCAAATCTCAAGAGAGCTATTCAAGGACATTGTGGTCAAAAAGTTTTCTTCCCAATTAAACAAGTGTGAACAAAAGTGTCTTCTGCTTAATTACAAAAATACCAATTAATACTAATGTGAATGGACTATATGAACTGCTTCTTTCACACAACTGACACAAGAATGCTGTCAAGATTGACAATGCCAAGTTCAACATGGCTAAAACATTGATGACTCTTAGATAGAGATGCAATAAAACCTTGAGACCCTTTCATTCTATTTCTAACCCAGCATTATGATGGTCAAGCAATATAAGTGGCACATTTGTAGTGAAAAGATGCCGAGCGCTACATAAGATCCAAACAAAAAGGCCAGAAGTGATGACCAGATCAGACAAAGATAGATGCACATGGTAGCCTATATATATTCTACATAGAACAACTCAAGAAGTCACCGTCTATTACACATTTACAGTGAAGGGTTCTAATATCAATAATGAATCGAGAGGGTAAACAAAACAGCCTAGTCTCATTAGTTCCAGTGTTTCCTGAAAAAAATAGTAGACATCTGGTCTCCACCGATACGAACTTTGTTCCCGTATGTTGTTTTTGTTGCTATCATGTGAATGAAAGGAAATTCTGAGCAAAACAGGGTGGTAGTACAGAATTTGCTTTCTTTTACTTATGACCAAATATCACTCAACTTTGACCCCAAATAAAACAGGGTTATGGGTCAAAACTATGCAAAATTTGTGGACAGCTGATTTCCCTGGTACCTCCCTGATCAACTGCCACAGCTGTTTTCCCAATTTTAAGGCTGCTACTATGTGATTTTCCGGTTTTCACATGATGGCATTTTCAGGCAGGCGCCACTGTTTTCAGTGGTAACCTTCTTTAGGCCAACATGTATTTCACATTTGATTTTCATACAATGTGGCAGAGATCAAAAGTCTAAATTACTGATATTTTAAAAGAACTGTAACTGCTAAATCTAACTTTTGGATCACAAATTTCTAGTGGCATACAAAAGATGCCGACATGGAGAGTGGTAACTGTTGCAATTTTTTCTCCATTTTTCCGTCCTTAGACTTTATTCCAGCATTTCTTTTGTGTTCTGAAGGACAGTTGCATTACTATTTCGTCTAACTTAATTCATGCTGAAGAATTTTCTTTAAATATGCTAAGCTTTTAACCCACTGTCATCAGGCTATATGACAGATCTAGATCTACATGTAACAAAAAAGTGAATAGCATTGGCCTTAAAAGATGTCGTGATCCCAAGAACCCGGCAGGACAGAACACAAACTTTTAATTTCAAGTGAGAAACTTATCCAAGAGCTTCGGCTGTTCGGAATGGAATTCGAAACAAATATAATGTTTCTGATTGGATTTGGATGCTACTTTAAGCTGAGTTGAGCATTATCCTATTGGGAGGATTTCCATATGTGGTAACTGGCGATAAGGAGTTACGCTCGCCTCGACTGATGTTCCTGTCTCGATGGGCATTAGTGTTAGGGTTAAGGGTAGAATTAGGGTTTGGGTGGGGGGTGGGGGGAGATAGAGTTAGGGTTGTATTAGTACGTTATTCGGAATTAAGGAACTGAGCATAGACTAGTTGTATGAGTTACCACATATGGAAATCCTCCCATGCTATTGATTTCATAATTTTGAAAATATTCTCCCGCAAATCATTAGGACTAGGAGGGTTGTGATATTCAACCACCTAGTCCTAATGCTACAGAATAACAGATAACACATTAATACCACTTCTCAGGAGAGGCAACTTACCCGCATTTCTGACATCATTTTCTCAGAGCTATCATCCATTACTGAAGAAATATCAAGGCCAAGAGTAATTCCAATAAGGGACATAATTGGAATATTCCTGAAACTCCTGCTTGAGCCAGATGACAGTTGCAATGCAGATCTTCTTCGAAGCTCACCAGCCAAGGATCTGGATGCCGTTCTGGAAAAGACAGCTCTGAAAATACGAGACTGCAAGGAATCCCCTGCTTTATATTGCAAACTGGGCTGAAATAGGCATCGATCTTTTGCATCGGTGTGAGTGATTTCAAGCCTCTGGACTCTGTTTGGTTTAGGAGCAGCTCTGCGTTCACTAATTTGTTGCAAAACTTCTCGCCAACTTTTCAGAGCCTTGCCAAAGCCCTTCAAAAACGTAAAGTTTGTTCCGGCGGCTGTTTTGGCCCACATGGCTAACGCCATTGTGCCGCCTTGAATGTATCACCAACTCCTGGGTGTCAGTGCCGTCAGTGATGCTGTTAGAGAAAAACAGACAGGAGCTCTGAATCTTCGTCTGTCGAAACTATTACGTCAGTCGGCGGCCATTTTGTCACCTGACAATAATATTTTGGTCACATGATCGAGAGCAGCAAAGAAAAAAATGCGTGAAATAAAACGTAAGGAACGATATTTTAAAAAAAAATACGTTCGATGCATTTAATTTGACTTTGGATAGCTGTGAAATGTTGGCAAAAGTTATATTAATGTTGCATTAGATTTCTTTGTAGACACCATTCAATTGTGTGTATGTGTGCGTTTGACTTTGTGTTTTTGCGTGTGGATGTTCTGGAAGAATGTGGTCATTACATTTATTTCCAGTTTTGTACAGTGTAATAAATTATCGCATAATATTGATATTGTACAAGTACATTATGATGTATTTTATGGGAATACATAACTTGAATTGTGTGTGTGAGGATGTGTGTGATTATATGTTGGTCTACTACTTTGCCAAGAACTTTAAAAAAAAATACATAAATAATAATCTTCATTTCCAATCAATAAGAAAATCTGAGGGGAAAAGTCACTTGAACAGAGCTATTTCATGGGAAGTGAAAAAAGTATTTCCGAAATATAGCGTAGATATCATTAGATTATTTTTTTCAGCGAAATTGATATGTTTAAAATAATAGTCACATTTGACATCTTAATAGTGTGGATTTGTCTTGGTTAGTAATGTACGATATCTGAAACCGCTGTGTTTACAGCCTCAGAGTCAAGCTACTCAGAGTGCCCATCTATACACGTACACAAACACTCATTCACTCTCACTTTCCGTAGGGGTTATATTTCATCTCCTCTTTTCCCTCTTTTGGCATGCCCTGCTTCCAGTAATAAGGGCTCCAGGGAGTAAATTTTGATATCATGGGAAACTGTCCATTTTACTTTATTTTGTCAGGCAAGTCCATTTAGCCCTGGACTGGAACTGCCAGGTCAAGGGTGTGCTCAGGCGGAAGGGGAGAGGGTTTGGCGTTGACCAGTAAAAAATGTAGGCTCTGTTTACAAACAGCAACCAAGCTCAAAATTTCAATGGGCTTGCTAGGGTTGGGTAAATCTTAAAATTTGGGCCACATAATGAGCTTCAATCTGGTATGGGTCTGGATGAAAGTTAAAACTTTGGGTACAGAGGGCAGCTCAAAATGTTAATATAGCCCATAGAGGAAAAAAAAGGTCGAATCCCATTACAGGTCTGTAACCTAGCGGCCACGGCGACCACCCTCACAAGGGCAACTACTCTTATAAAGTTAACACGGTTGCCGAGAGACCATTCTGCATACAAACAATGGCCGCTGAGTCAAGATTCCTGAAGCTTCCTGTGATCATTCCAGCGTGTCGGGCTGACTGGACTTCCGCTCAAAGACAAGGGTGGTGTGTCTGGCAGCAGCAAGCTGGTGCACGCGGAGCGCCACTGCAGCATGGAATGAAGTACTTTGAAACATGTTTTACTGCTACCGAAAGGAAAACCTTTGCTGCACACCAACTCTTTTTTCTGTCTTGCCGTTAGTAGTCGTGCAGTGACAGATCAGTCGCCTGGATCAGGTAGAGTGGTCTTCAAGATGTCAGCGCTGAACAGTCTTCATAGTTCATACGTTAACAGTCTCAAGGCACTTACGGTCAGTATATTAACACTCCTGTTTTTTAAAAGTAGACTTCTGAATTCTACATAGCGATACAAGAACAGGCACTAGTGTGGACGTGTGGTCCCGACTAAAGTATCAATATTATTGATTTTCAAAAATTAAAAGCAGTGTCAACTACAGATAACCTCAAAATAGTTGTTATCGAGTACATAATAATCGTATCGAATCAGTTTTAACATTGCTATATTTGTGGTCAGTTATCGATGTCAGAAGTCCTTTAGTCTATTCTAGTCTATGTTTGTTGTATCTCTTAAAAAAGAAAATAGTCTAGGTAAATAAATTTGATTGATAGAATCATTATTGTTGTTGGAATCAGTATAGTCTCTCTTTCTCTCTCACTCCCTTTTTCTAAGTGACTAGTTCACAGGTTGACTTAGCAGGTCAGTCAAACCTTTGTCCAAATTCATATATTCACATTTTATTAATTACAAGTACATCCCGGAACACTCAATCAGTACAGACGTTTTAGACTGCAGCACTACAATTACTTTAGGGCTGTCCAAACAACACAAAATCATCGAAGAAGCATTCAAAGAGTTCAAGTACTTGTTGTTCGTCTAAATACTCAAATATTAGTAGGCCTACTAGATGTTCATCAGTAGATCTAGACCAGTGGGTATTTATTTATACGAGTTGGTAATATTTTCAGTGTCCACACATGCACAAAAACTGTGATATGCCAGATTAACCATTGCAAATCAAAATATTTATGATATTAGAATTATTTAAATAAACACTTGCAGAATTAAATAATTATATGGAAAGGTTGTAGATCTTTTTCTCTGGTCTTATATTTATGAGATCCCAATTTGCACAACCCTAGATCTTACTGGCATTGGGAATAAGGCAGTGACTCAGTGGTACAGTTACTTTAGGGATGTTTGCTCATTGTGGTTAATTCAAAACCCCTATCAAATGGTGGACCCGGGATTGTTGTAGAAATTTATGAAAGTCTTGTGGCAAAACAAAAAAAAACAACATGAGCCTTGTGGTTGAGCAGAGATGGATTTTCAGTGGACTATGCCCTGGAACTAATCAAGGGTTCATAGAGCTTATCCCTGGCAAGACAGGAGCCACCTTTCTGTCTCTCATAGCAACTTGTATTATTGCACCCGTAGTTATACGAGTGCTAGCTGGAACATGCTGATATAAGAAAATGTAAAGGGTAAGATGTATAGAATAATAATATCATCCTATTGTATTGTTTTCATTTACGAGTGGGTTAAAATTGCAAATTGTAAATTAATTCTGCTGAACAATATCAACTGTGCAGATAATAAATTGTTATGTGACGATTTTAACACATTAGTGGTGTTTTGTGCATGCCAAAATAATCAGAATTTTCTTTAGGCCCATGACTTTCTATCTTAAAAATCTGGGAAACTGGCGTTATTATTTAAAAGTATTGATTATCAGTATATCAATAATAAGTATATATCGATACTTTAGTTGGGACTACACTTCCACACTAGTGCCCAATAACAATGGGCAAGTCTGTCCAGTTTGACTCTTCCAGACGCTCATGATTACTTTTCTATGCTTTTATTTATTTCACTTAAAAATATCTCCAAAGCATAAGCCCCAAAACTCTGATTCTTTTTGTATTCTCCAAGTATGTTCTTAGGAATACCATTGATACCATTGTTTTTGTTTCATATGAGCAAACACACAAATAAACACTCATCACTTTTGAACTGCTTTTCGAGGCAATCATTAAGGAGAAAATATACTTTTCCAATACTTTTCACATAGTGCATTTTTATGCACCATACATTTAGATGGTAATAGCCGTCCGTTTTGATGCCTTCATGGGGCACTTAGTTGCCTACATCCTATTTACTTATTCAGGCACTCAAGGGTACTTTTATGAATTTTACTTTTCACCAGTATCTGATTGCAGAACTTATTTTTTTGTTCATAATCCACCAAACTTTGAATGTTAGAACAAAAATTACTTAGAAAAAAAGACAAAAAAGAAAAAGAAAAATATTTATACAAGTTATTTTGTACTAAATACGCTATCAATATCAACTATTTGTACAAAGCAAAAACTGAACAGTACTGCATCTAGATTTGCCACCATATAAGCAGTTCTGTTCTGTCCTAATTCTGTTGCATATATGAAATTCCATGAAACCCTGCAGAGAACTACAGGCAAGAGGAAGAAAGTAGATGAAAAGAAAGATGACGAGGTCCGTGCCTGGCACAAGGATGCTTTCAGAAAAGAAAAGAATGAGGCACTCAAGATGTTCCCAGTTACCACCAACATGTTCGTCCTCTCTGGACTGTTCTGGATTGTGATGTGTGTGTTGATATATCTGTGTATCAGCTATGGGCACATGTTCTCGCGCATCTCGCAGGAAAAGGACCTGGATATGACATGCAAGGATGCATTCAGTAAAGTTAAGGAGGAGAACCACAAGAGGGTATGTGTTTGTTCAGTTTTCCTCACTGCACTTAATCTGTTTGCTTCTTATGGTGTACACATACATCCTAATCCTTTTGGCCAAATTTGGATATATACATAAATTGGCACTGGAAGTACCATTTCTGTGTCATACCTGGTCTATTCCTATATTCTGTTTCCTACATAATGATTTATTCCTAAGACTCAGGGATACAATATGGCTATAATCACACTGAAGTACTGTAAAATACTCATTCAAACAAACCTATGTATAAGCTGATGAGCTCAGGGTAAGTTGGTGACATTAGCACATGAGAAACATCATGTTGTGAAGGGCCTAACCAAAATTTCTCATGATGTTCTGACTGTTGGTATTAGATGGATGGTTAACTAATAGGTGGTGTTTGCATTGCAGTTTAGGTTGTAATGCAGTTACATTTATATATATATATATTGCAATTGATCAGAATTGACTAGTTTTATATTATAAACAGGACCTATTTCTGGTGACATAAAAGTGCGTTATAAATTTTTTGTATGCCACACATTACATAAATTTGACCTTTGACCTGCTCACGAATACTTTGGTTGGAAGCTTTGGAAATCTCTAGGTGTATGAAAATTTGACAGTCATTTCTTTTGTCATGTCATGAATATGTGACATCATTTGTTTTGTAACTATTTTCCCATCTGTGGGGTTTCCCTCTGTCTAGATTTTTAAAAAAAATGATTCCAGTCTGTCTTTCTTATTGCTTGTCATCGTTCTCTTCATGTTTCAGTGGCAGTTCAGTTAAATATTTGAATTAAAGTACTTGAAATGTCACAGTGTTTCTGTGGCTTAAAGTTTTAACGATGATTGTCAGCTGTTTAGATCTGCTTTGTATCGCATAACTGTGTGGCTTAGAGGCTTGTGAATGCGATAAATGTATAACTCATTTCATAAATCTGATATCAAACTAACACCTAGTACAGATCCTCTATTTCTTTTGCACGATGATGTGACAGAGGTGATAAATGAAGTTTGGTTTGTGCTTGAAGAAAATGTTGATGATGGTAATGTGCATATATTTATTTCATACCCTTCAAATGCTGTGGTTAGCCATGTTTTTTTAGACAGAGATCTATTTTGTGTAATGATATTGATGTCATGCGTTACTGTAGTCGGGTTAACTTGGTGAACTATTGCCTGGGAATTTCTGAAGTGGCATATGTTGCTGAACAGGTAAAAAACAAAACACATTAATACTTCCAACTTGAAGTCCCATTGAGGACAGTATCCTTTTTTTTTCACTGCATCATTGGAAATACTGTACCAATAAACTGAAGAGCCAACTTCTGATTTGACTGCACCATTGTTAAGCATAAGAGACAGCCCACCAGAGTTCTCAGCAGTAGTGTACATGGAGAAGGAGGGTGGGGGGTTCTGCCTGCACAGTCCTGTCTTATCACAGGTCTGCATTACTGTGATATGATGATGCTGGAGTGGCGGTCAATGATGATGACAATGATGATGATGATTTATTTCATGAGGATTTGAATCAAATTAGGATTTGTGACTCCTTTGTTTGAAATAAGTGGTCATAAAGATAAAGATTTCTATAACAAAAGCAGTTGTAGAAAGTAACAGTTATATTATGTTGATGGACTGTGATTACTTTCACAGTAAGAGTTAACTCACACGAGACAATCTTGAATACTCTACTTACAAAAAAAAATAAAAATCTGTGAAATAAGATTTAAACATCTACCGGGAGAAGAAAGAAAAAAAGGAAAATTCCGTAGGATTAGGATTGGGTCTGATATGAGGGGCTGGGTTTATAGATGAGGCAAGCGTTGTTACTTATTTCACTGGATATATCTATGTTACCATCATGGTGACTTTTTATTTTTATTGAGGTTATCTTTTCCATGTGACTTTCTTTCCTTGAGTTTTCATGGGGACCTCAAACAAGATGACTGATTTGTTAAAATCTCTTGACTGACTCCATTGAGTTACTGCATATCCTAATATTGATAGCACAGCCGTGAATCTTTCATCAGATGGTTTCTGAACACCTGCCAAAATGTTAAATCACAGTGATTGGATATGAAGGGCTTTATGAGAAAATGCCCTAGATCTATATGCCAGTTGTTTTGTTGGGTTTTTTTTTTTGCCACCTGTCTCTGGTGAATATNAGAGTTGTGGCACAAGAAACCAGATAAGAATTATGTTTTTAAAAGTGCAATAAAATGGTGAAAAACTGTAGGAAATATGTCGGTCCATGGAATGGAAATTTGCTTGTATACTAAATTCTCCTTCTTCTACCTAAAATAGGCAAAATAAGATATAAAGTCAACATAGTGGATAAAGCATTTTGTTGCAAAGCCCTTCAAATGTCCCTCAGATATTCCTAAATGACAGAACTTACCAGCTTTCGAATGAACCTGAGAAAAAGTTCACAACAAGGAGGAGATTCCAGGAGTTTGGCCTTTCTGTTGAAACCTTTCTGGTAGCACTGCTGTGTGTCTTATTGCTTAATACTCTTTGCTTGCCATATTCAAGTCTATGATGATGTGGACTTTTATGGAAGTAGCCTTAGCTGCTGTCTATTTACTTGCTGTGTCGGAAATTATGGCATGATGTGTTGTTGCTTACATTGTCTGAACACATCCAGGTTGAGAACTACACACTAGGTGACGCTGGTCCTTACATTCTGCGGTTGAGACCATCAAAGAGGGAGGACCACCCCATGGATTCAAATGTTTTGCCCCCTGTTGTTACTGCTGTAACATCAGCACAGTTTTATCAGGTGGGTGGAAATAAAACATGAAATGTGTAGTCTGTGAAAGTAGAAGGACAGATGGACAGACCTAGGAACAGATGGATGGTCCAACATGTCAGAACAGCCATTGCAGGTAGAGGAGAAGATTAAGGGCTGTTCTATAATACACATGTCCTACCTGTTAACTTGAAATTGAAGCTACGACTTTATCCTATGTTATTCAGTATTCATTGCATTTAGTGTCTTTGCCGAAGAGAATAAACCAACATGAGCAGTACTACTGTTACCTTAGATTTACAGTACTGTAATTAATGTGACTCTTCTGGGGAATGATTGTAAGTATAAAACATAGTCGTCAGAGTTGCGGCAGCCTCCCAGTATTTCAAGACCTGGTGAGAAGGTAGCCATATCCTGTGAAGAGTCAGAATAGAAAATCATTTATGTAATAGGTAAGCTTCTGGATATTATTAGACTATCCTTTTTGTGATGCATTTGACAAAACATGTAGGGTTTTGTTTTTTTTTATGTAGCAAATATGAGAAGATGTGGCTTTACAATAATAATTGTTATAGTCATAAATAATAAGCAGTTTGCCTTGTATCTCATTTGAGTGAGTTTTTCAGGAGAGGGGAAAAAAACTGTATTAGACAATGCAAGAAAATAATACCAATCCCCAACATTGATGTTGCTTTTTTAACCACTGACTTTGTGACATATTTTGTGTGTGACATTTGATGGATGTATTGGGTTGTAGCGAAGCACAAAAATAACCCAGCATGCAAACTGCCTGTCGCTGAGATAGGCTGTCTACCTTATAAAATGGTCATAACCTACATGAAATTCAGCTTGTGAGGTATTTCATTATCTTTATAATAAGTAACCCAAATGAAAAGCTAGAGGTTTATAAAGCAATAATAAATATAAAAATATCTTTAACTCTCGAAGGAGTTTGTGAGGAAAATGAAGGGACAAAGTCTAAAAAAATTTTATTTTTTTAGTTTTAAGAAATGGAGTGCTCTAGACCTGTTGCACAAAGCAAAACAGTGCAGCAGATGTAGTTTAGCTTGTAAAATTGTGCTATAATAATAAGTTAAAACTCTACTTTGTTTTAATAGGAAAAAGAAGATAAATGAAGATTATTGTAATATAAACTACTCAAATCATAAAAAGAAATGACGTTGGCAAATGTGGAATAACGAGATGATTTTGCGGAAAAAGATTGTTTATATGAAATAAGGCCAAATTTACCTTTTGGCGCCTTTGTATAGAGCCTAATTTTATCTACATTTTATTCTGGACTATTCTGTTATAGCTTTTATAGTCTCTGAGATATCCAACCATAAACGCTATTAATTAATTCATTAACTGAAGCTCGTCATGAAGTTTTTTCCATCTTCTGCAAAAATGTGATTTTAGTGCATTTTGCCTTTTGCCATAAAACAGCAGCTCTTTAGCCCTATAGGACCACTGTAACATACTACAGCTGTTGTTTGTTTGAATTTGTGGATTGAGTTACACTTTAACCTCTGCAATTTTCACTTTTCATATTCAGTGTTTTGCATTAAAATGTAGGTGACCAAATTAACTGATTTGTATTGCATCCTGTCTTAGTTTCAGGGTCTGGTCAGCCATATCATGGATGAAATGAGGAGCAGCCAGTCAGATCTCAAGCTGATTGTTTATGATCTTGGGCTGTACAAACGAGAGAGAGAGTTGGTAGGTTACTGTCTGTCATTGATTTACCGGAGGTGAATAGTTTGACCCATGCCACATTGTATGATTGTAACCCGGTGGCAAGGCATATAGTATAGTATTCATTATTAAGAGGGAGGAATATGTGCTGACGCGGATAATTTTCCAGATGATGTTATATATTACCTAGGGAAGTGTGTCACCAGGGATTTTACCAAATTCCTGTGAATAATCAATTTTGAGACGATAGGCTGAAAAACCTACACTAGAAAATGTCCTGTCCCTACCGGGAATCGAACCCAGGGTCTCTCAGCTTGCAAGTCTAAACATGTTACCACTACACTATAGGGACGCTAACTTCACAGCAATTTAATTCTGAAACAACCAACTGCCTCAATCGGTCCCTAACTTAACATGTGAGCCTAGTGTTTACCCATGACCCTGACACATTTCTCGACTGCTCACACTTTGTTCATACTGAAGTGGTGAAAAACTTTTATGAAGTCCAGCATTCATAAAGCAGAAGGATAGATAATTTCAGGTACACAGAAATTGCCCTAGTTCTCTACTCTGCTGTTAAACTTCATAGCTGAAATAACATGGAGATTACAAAGGCTGTTGTATCCTCCCCACCAACTCTAAGGACGCACTGTAATGAGATATCTGTTTCCATTTATGAAGTGTAAATCCCACATGTTCACAACTAACACCTACACTGTCATTCTACTGTAAACAGTTTCAGTCATAAAACATCCACCTGATTTTTTTCTTCTCATGCTCATTAAAGGCACTTGTTTTTCTTTTTTTGTTCTGCTTATCAGGTAGAAAAGTACTGTCATTGTGAAGTGCGTGATCTTCACTTTGAGCAATATCCAAAACATGTTGCTACCGTCTCCAACTATGCCTGGCGGCCCATTGTTCTTCAGCACATATTGGAGGAGTTTGGATCAGTTCTCTACGTTGACCCCACAACAAGGTTCAAAAATCCGTCTTCACCAAACTACCTCCGCATGCGTGGATCCAGAAGTTACTTTGTTTGGGACCCCATGATCTTCACTTCGCTTGTAGCTTACACTGACAAAGGCATGTTTGACTATTTGAAAGAGAGTAGGTGTGCCTTTCGAGACTGCAGCTTGCTGAGCTCTGAATCTCTGGCCTTGTACAGAACAGAGACAACTTGGAATGAACTGATGAGACCCTGGCTGATATGTGCCTTAAATGCTGGCTGCATTACTCCTAAGTACGCTAGATACTCGGGATGCTTCGACATCCGCAGCCCTCGCACTACGGGCTGTCACCGCTACGACATGTCTGCTCTCAGTATTATTTTGAACCGAGGTGTTCAGTACACAGTGGACACAGAGAAGATGGTGTCCTTCAGACTGACCTATACTGATACAGAGGAGGTGACCTACTTTCCTGAGCAGCCATGGACTTACACACAGATTATCTTGCTAATTGTAACACCAGTTCTGATCATTGTGGCATACAAGTACTTTTTCAAGCGAAGAAGATTATGTAGGTTTTGAAAGTATTAGAAATTATCATTTCTGTTATTGTTACTGCCACAGTTATGACATTACAGGATTGCCACAGATCTGGAAAATCTGAAAAAATCATGGACAATTGTCATTGGTGAATCCAGGTTTGGAAAGTACCTGGAATCAGCAAAACATGTCGAGCTGTCAAGGAAAAAATCATGACACATTCATAATGTTAGATTAGTGATATAAAATATTTTTTTTAAAACTTTTCTCCTGTGCAGCAACCAAAATGAAAACGCCGTAAACAGCACAGATTTTATGAGATAAAAAGTAATAATAGGACAGTTTTTTGTGACATTATTATCATGGGAAATATGTTAGACCTTCTGGAAATCTGGAAAAACCATGGAACAAAATTTTCCCATTCTGTGGCAATCCTCATCATTGCAGCATCTGTCTAGAATTCCCATTAGCTCAGATTATTTGTAAGTGAGATTTCATACTAAACTGCATGCTATCTTTGTACCTACCCAAGATTCATATGCAAAGAATGAAAGATAGAAAGGCTGATAGATTCTCCACTTTTTAGCTGAGGACACAGTTTCTATTAACGCTTTATTTACCCAATCGCCTTCTTCCAAGTTTTACCACAATGCCTGCTATCACCCATTTACTTCCTCTTAGAAAAACCTTGACCTGTGAATATACTGTATGTGCTTAAATAGCCTCAGAATTTTTTGTGTGTGTGTCATATATCCTTGTTGAGTTCAACAGAGTTGTGCCCAGTGAAATGGTATTTAAAAAATAAAGGGGTGCTAAGGCTGATAACTATAGGGTCAAGCATCATATCTGGAAAAGTGTAATAGTATTTTGTATTGCAGCCTGGGCTGGAAATGCACGAGAACAAGACAAATGTAAAATAAACAGATGTATTAAGAAAGTAAATAAACTTACGGGAGGTGAAAATGATCTAATCGAAGCCCTGTACCAACAGTCTTGTAAAGCCAAATTAAGTGCAGTTCTAAAAGACTCTACCCACCCACTCTTCAATCAAATAAAATTTTCACAAAGAAGTGGGCGATTACTGTTCTTAAGAACAAATCGTGAAAGATACAGAAATTCGTTTCTTCCATCAGCCATACGGTTTTCCAGTTGGAGCAGTCTCTTTTGAGTTGTCAAGTTTCCAGTACAGTCCATATATATCGTTATACATTTCACTCTGGTATGTGTCAACGGTTGTGTGGGTATGTGTGAAGGTGTGGTTGCGTGTGCGGTCAGTTAATGTGTATGACCTGAAATGAAATTTAATGTTGAATGTGAAATGTAATTTATTGTTGAATGTGTATCAACTGTGAACGGAATTTCCTTCGTGGATATTAAAGTTTATCTTATCTTATCTTATATCTGATGTCTTCCTGTATGTGTTAAATTGTGTCAGATTCACTTTTTTGGCATCTTTGTGTGAGTTTCACTTGCTGTGCGTTTCTATCTGATTTATTGTCTTGTAGCTTTTATAATTTCTGAGACTGTGAACTATAGACATTGATCAGTAAATAAAGTGAGGTGCGATGCAATCATGTTTCTTGTTTTTTTTTTATTTCTGGTAAAATTGTGGCTCTGGCACATACAGTCATTTTCCTGCAACCTGACAGACATGCCCAGTGATGATCTGATATCTATTATGTTTTTACACCAAGGTTCCTTTCAGCTTGATTTGTTTTCTATTCTGTTTTTATTGTCATTTTTTCAAGAAAGAAGTCTTTAGCAAGGTAACCTCTTTTCTATTTGGGAAGCTACCTTTGTGCAATTTTTTTTGGTAAATACTTTGTAAGCTGTGCCACTTTCTGGCTGATGTAAGTCTTCCTCTATTTCCTGCTATTTTGATGGCCATGGGACTTTGGGACTTCAATTTTCTGATATCAATAGTATTTAGGTAGTATTAGTAGTGCTTTACCTCACCCAGTATCAGCAGTTGACATGGAATGGAAGGTTTGAAGTGGAAATATCCTTTTGATGATATAGAAAATATATCTTTTACCCTAGGAAAACTTTTAATGGGCAGTATTCCGCAAACCAAACAGCAGGTGGATGTAACTATTGTTATGACATGCTTTGTTTCTTCTTCTTTATGATGTTTTGCTCTAACAACAGTGAAGTATTTGGCATAATGGAGATGTGTCTTGGACAGTCAAATATGCCACCTTATCACAGAAGATCAGAATTAAAAGTCTCAGAGTGCCATTCCTACCACTAGTCTATAGTCACATGACTACATGTGGTCACTATGTTCTGGACACCATACTTTGGAATGCAGTCATACTTCTGGTATTACTGACATCATGGTCACTCACGTCCATGGTAGGATTTTACAAACTCAGAACAAGCCTACAACTAGACTGCTTCAGAATTATGTAAAGAAGATGTGGTCTCGTTCTCTAACTTTGTTGTTTTTAACATACACTACACTGGAGGCCCTCCTAATGTGAGCCATGAGGAGTAATCTTTCCCTAGCTTCTGACATACATAACGTCAATGATGACAGGAACAGGCGAGTTACAATAACATCATATTTATTTGTACATCCAAATGATTCAGTGGCAAAAGAGATAAATATGTACACACACACAAAAAAAACAAAACAAAAAACAACCAAAATCAAGCTAAGGGCCAGCATAAGTGGCTTCATCAGAAACAACTGCACTTTTGCAGTGATCTCTGGACATCACATGCGCACTTCTTCTTCGTAAAAACACAATTCTCTGACATGCACACAACAAAACGAAGCTCCCTCACATCTCAAGTAATTACTGCGCTCAACTTGGGGATAATCTGGCGACAGTTTCCAGACTCATTCTCTTCTATAATAATATACATACATGTATGCCGAACTTGACAGCTACTCCCTAGTCCTCGGCAACAAATGGTGTCTTGAGTAAATTTTCTAAACAAAAGGCCAGAATAACAAAAACGAAGTCAAACAAAACAAAATCTCTTACACTTCCAAACTAGCAAACTTGGTAACCAAAATTAATATTTTACAAACTTGGAAACAGCTCCAAAGGTGGAGGCGGATTAACATTGATTAGGAGGAGGGGTCCAATTCTGACAGGTTCTGTTTAATGCGCTCATCCAGCTGTCAGCAATGCGCATGATCAGGGAGCCAAAATGACGGATTTTGGAGGTTAAACGTAATTTTTTGCAAACTGCATTATGTGGTTAAAATTTTGAATACAGTATAAATCCTAGCTAAATTGCGCATTTGCAATGAAAAGTGCATCAGTTGTCTCACTGGTAGAGGTAAAGAAAGAAAGTCTGCGGCGTTAATCTGCCAGAGCCGGTAAACACTTGAGAGTAGGTACGTGGCGTGTAGGTGCACAGCAGACGGGGCATGTTGGTGCAGTGCGTTTTTGATCATGAGCAGAAAGAAGAGAAGGCAGAGGCAGAATACGTGGTGGAGTTACGTGATAAAACTACAGTTTGGATATTAAACTTGTATTCCTACACTGGAGTCAAAGTAAACATTCTTTCTGAGAATGAAGGCGACAACGATAGCACTGATGATAGTAATAATAATGATGATCGATGAAAGGTCACACTGGAAAATTCCTGCATATTCTAATGATCTCTGATTTGTAATCCTAATATTTAGTACATTAAAGTGCCATTTTCAAGTTCTTTACAAACGCTGGTGTGATTAACCTAATTAGTTTTTTAATAATAATCGTTGTTTCAGATGATGATGTAGATAATGATGATGATGACGATGATAATGACGTTGGCGATGGTGGTGGTGATGATAATAGTGCGGGATTTGTTACAACTTTTGAAGTGTTTGAAGTAGAATTCTTTCACGATCATATTATCGACAACGATAAAGACGATGATAATGAGGAGGAAGAGGAGGTGGAAGAGGAAGAGGAACATGTGCATCTTGTATAAAGACACAAAATTATTTTTGACGTGTGCGTGTACCTTTAAACTCAAACTCTATGAGCGGCCTAGCCCACTCACACTAATACATACTAAGTATTGTGTATCTTTTACAGGACAATTTGGCAGACAGACCTGTTCTTGTTCTAATTCCCATCAATTTTAAGTAGGGAATGAATGTTTGGAATTCATCATATTTTATATCATTAGTGGAGCAAAAAAAAACAAAAAACTGTTGAACAAGTCAATTGAAATATTTAACTACCCAGTAAGTAAATGGGTTTACAATAAACGTCTGTTCAGGACCAGGAACTTATTTAACCTTCACCGGCTGTCGATAAAAACTTCTTGTTAAGTCTGTCATGGGGCATACAGTACCCCATACTCCTTATATAGCAGAAAATAGAAAACCTGCATTACGGCTATCGTGGGTCATACAGTGCCTCATACTCATTATATAACAAAAAACGGGCAACCTGCGTTACGGCTTTCGTGGGGCATACAGTGCCCCATACTTTTTATATAGTAAAAACACACATCTTCTTGTAAGACTGTCGTGAGACACAGAACTACCCATGAAAATTATAAAGGGGAAAAGTGGAAAATCATAATATAGGCGCGGTTATAACTCGATGTTCCTTTCATATCAGTCGATTTCATAATGAAGGAGCTCAAGGAAGCATTTGCGAATCAGCAGTAAGTAATTATTTCATGTGTGCTGTATTTAAGTGCACATGTTTATTGTCACCAACCATCATCATCCGTTTATAGTCGTCTTGATAGCTGAGGTCTTCATACGCTTCATCATCATTTCTCGTGTCATCATCACCATCATTTTCGTTCACTTCGTCGTTTGTGCTCGAAATTCTGCGTCTTCCTTTTCATCGTAATCGTCACATTTCCACTTATTTGATCTCAGAAGTTAGATGGGCAAGAAAGTGTGACTACAGGTAAATAGACAAGATAGGTATTTTTCGTCTTTAGGCATTGTTTCTTCAGTCAAGGACTGTCTCCGTTCAGTCATAAGAGGAGTTATGACCGACAGTTGACTTATGAAGTGGGTGGGGATGATCTGAAATTCACATATGATTATTAGAATTACAAAGCTGACTCTTCAATGGAATTAAAGTAGTCTATATAGTTGTTGATGCATTAGTCAGTTCACAGTCATGTCTCTGAGAGAGGAATTTCCATGAAGAGACAAATGAAAATTACCACGCTTAAGTTATGTAGACAACATACTCACCATTTCCTCAAAAAAGTCATCGGGTCGTAGAAGACCCGATCATCACTGGCTCTAGGCGGGTCTTATAAGACCTGATCATCAGAGCATTTAACTAAAATTGATCATCGCCGCACGGTTTAAAAATTAAAACTGTATGTGTTGAATTCCGCTTTACACTCGTGTTGTAGACGTCTTAGAATGATTCTATTTCCGCACTCAGGAGTTTGCACCATCGACATTCGGGTATTGAAAACAGAAATTTGTTTACTAAAATACTGATTTTATTTTTTTTTTCTGTTCAAAGATGCCTTGGTCAAATCAGTCGAAAGCTTTTGCTATCGAGTAATCTAACAACAAAATCATTAACGCAAACAATTATTAATTTAACACCAAGTTTGGGCTTCACGATCGAAAAGGTCTGAAAAAAATGCAGAACTCGCATGACTGAAAAACTTCAGGAAAACCAGGACCATTTGTAATCTCAGCCATCGGTCACATGGGGTCTTAGAAGCGTTAGGTCCGAGAAGAACGTCAAGCTTATAAATGAGTCTGCAGAATACACGCCTGGAAACAGCCATGATGCGAAGAGTGCAGGTCACCCCTGTAAACACCATTAGTGAGTGTCTCAGACCACTTCTGCTGCATGATTTAGAGTTGTTTCGTGCAACATTAAAATTAAAGGTTGACGTGCACATCAAAAACAATTTTCTGTTTCCCAGTCCTTTTTCTCTCTGAAAGTTATCTGTGGTGCCCACCGAGCCAATTTCCCGAAGAGAGAACACCGTTCTGTTACCGTGCGCGTGTGGAATATGACGCACTCAGGAGAGCTAGAGTGACTGGGATCTGCTCTTGCATCTAGAGTTATTTCTCTTCTCCGAACAGCAGCGGCTTGTGACAAAAATGATGACGTCACAGAAGTTCCACCAGCTACGGTCACCTTTATCTGACAATGTATCACTCAGCTTTCAATTACGGTTCTGGTTATCCAAATTCAAAAGTAAAGTTTGACCGTGTAAGCCGGGTGAAGTATTCTGCATTTCTGTTGCCTCAGCATGATTTCGTTTGACACAGTTGCCGTTTACAATGGAATTGAAAGATTCACACCGACGTGTTATCATCTGTCTGCAGAGCACTGGCTAGACAGCTTGGCCGTGAAGCTAGAACGTATTTGACATAAGCTTATGGCCGCCACACACCGTGGGTATAAGAATTCAGACTTTGCATAATGTAACCCTGTGTTGTCATGGATAGGCAAAGACATTATATCATGTGTACATGAAGACTGTTTTAGCGGAATAATAGGGTATCACATGAATTAACATGGTCTGTAGGACGATTCAGCTTTCCTTTAAATATAAACTCGGTGATCTTAACACTGATGTCAATCTTGACATTGATGCCAGGGTGCTGATATGTAACTGGTTTCAGACCAAAAGGGAAAGCGAACCAGGGTGGATTGATGACGTCTAGCTTTCAGACAAAGCGCATTGCTTGGTATCCAGCTTCGTCAAATAATAAAAACCAAAAAAAACTGTATCGTATGGGCCGGTCAGCCACACCGTATGTACTGAAAGGCCTTTACAAACACAGAAATGCACTGCCTGAATGGTCTCTTACAGCCATGACCTGGCTCCAAGATGATGACGGTGACCAAAGAATGTCATGCTCAAGCAGTTCTGGATAGCATTTGATTGGTATTTGAAAGGTGACCACCTCACGTGTCTTCTATAGAAGATGTATTGCTAATTACAGGTATTAATTATCCTTTGTCCTGACTCAGAACTTCAGTCTTGAACCTAACCTTCTATCCGTAAGCATCATACTATTTTATACTAATTATACTGTCATACAATACAGCCACTTTTACTAGCAAACATCATATCCGGTTAATTTTAGCGTCTTATTTAGAATAATTTAAATAAAGAACCCATGGACATAGCACCAAAACATGTTGTTCTGGTGGTATGCAAAGCTCATACGACTGCCAAAACGCCACTAGTTATCACATTTATTCTACAGAGAATGTATGGACAGCTACGTTTCCCACTACGGCCGACTCGCTACATTGAAAAATCCCTATATAAAAGTATGGGTACCTGTATGTCCCACGACAGCCTTAGCAACATAGTGAAAATCAACACACGATTGTTCTTTTATTTTTCAATTTTAAAAAATGCCAAATATATCAAAGTGAAGGTGTACTTGAGGAATACATGGAAGATGGAGGCAAAATAACTTTTCATTCAAGAGTTATACGAACTTGAAAACTATCTCTGGGGCATAAAATACCCACGACAGCTGGTGAAGGTTAAGTACCATCATACATTATGAAGTTCCAATACATATGTATAGTACAAGCTGTATGTTAAATGGTTTCTATGAAAAAGTCTGTCCACGTTATGTGTAGAAAACGTTCCAGAACAAAACGCAATACTGTATCTATCAACATCTTCCTGCTCAACCACGATATATACGACTGAGACATCCAAACATGTACAGTTGAGCAGATTTTACCACAGTAATAATTTTAACATTTGCAATCTATGACAGGGAACTGCGTTATAAAAGTACTAGGAACAAACTGCTGTAAGTGGATATATCGCGTTTTGTCAGTAAAGTGAATTGATAAGATGAGAGTCAATACACAGTACAGGATAATGTGGACAGTTCAATATCTGTGATAGGAGACAGGAAAATAATAATACATGTACATCATGACAGGCAAGGCATAATCAGTGAGAAATTTATGGCACGTTATATTAATTCAATTCACAGTGAGCACAATGTGTTATACAACAGCAATAAATAAATTTTACTCATGCATGAACAAAGTGAGAGAATCGAAAACTGATCACCAATTAAACAATCACTGACAAAATGTTCTTTCTGCCCATAAATATTTGATATTAAATAATTCTATACTGTGAAATACTTGAACTGTAAAATATATACATGTACAGCAGATGCCGGGGGCATATATTTACAATTTGTCTTTCCTTTTACATGTATATATATGGTCGTCTGTCTGGTCACTGTCTCCCCCCCCCCCCCC
>JAWQUT010000732.1:223539-257807 GCA_033807755.1 Ellobium chinense
CAGAGGGCGAATGTCTCATGATGAGAGAGGGAGAGAGGGAGGGATAGGTGTCCGAGAGAGTAAGAAGCGACGGCGGATTCAGGAATTCCGTCTGGAGGTTGGGGGCCGGGGGGGAATGAAAACCTACACAAAAACTACTTCCCCACCGGTGAGAACGAGGAACAATTAAAAAAGCGCCCACAAGATTATGTCACGAAAGTAAGGACACGTTGACAGGTATACCGAAGACCCCTCAAGCCAACGAAACTTAACTTTCATTCACCACTTTTCAAAATTTCCTACGAAAATGTTTTTGAAGTATTAGACTATATCAACAGAAGTTGTGAAGTAAACCTTTGTTCCTTTCACTTTATTTACCATAAAATATAATATTTGAGGAACAGAAGAAATTTGTGGTGAAGATCATGAAAACACTGTTTTTAACTTAATTTGCACGTGTTGAACATATCTAATGCTGTTTACTAAGCTTAATTATTTGCTTTAAGAGCATAAAATAAAAGTTAAAATCTATAATACAAATGTTTTTCTCACTGCTCTACAGTACAGTTGACGTCACAAGGAAATGTGCCAAGTCTCCGTGGTGCCACATTTACCAAAGCACATATTATGATACAAATTTCATGCCGTTTGGATTGTAATTCATCAGACTGTATGGCAATAAATTCCGGACTTTGCTGTACTATCAAAGGTAGATACTGGGGCAGTGCAGCTAATCTATTGTGCTGTAATACAAACACACTGGCACACACTGTAGTAGTTGGGTAAAAGATATCAATGATCTCTGAATATAGGGGCAATGTATTTGTTGCCTCTGACGACCAAGGCGGATACGCTCCGTAATACCCGATAAAACACATCGAAAACATCAAATGTCAGTGACATTATCTATCATGTGCTAGAGCTGAGACGATCTTGTTACACCGGATGAAAATCCTCTCAATCCGGATTTTCATCCGGATGAAGCTTCGCGGTTGTAATCCTCTGTTATGGTACCGGTGCGAAGGCGGTCCTCTCCGTTATCACAGTCGGCGTAGGATGAAAACGTGATGAGGGCGGTGCACTCGGAAATTACATAGTGGTGATAAGGTTGTAATGAGAGAAAACTGCAATTATACTTTATCACACAGGGGTTAACAACCCCCCCCCCCCCCCCCCCCCCCCCCCCCCCCCCCCCCCCCCCCCCCCCCCCCCCCCCCCCCCCCCCCCCCCCCCCCCCCCCCCCCCCCCCCCCCCCCCCCCCCCCCCCCCCCCCCCCCCCCCCCCCCCCCCCCCCCCCCCCCCCCCCCCCCCCCCCCCCCCCCCCCCCCCCCCCCCCCCCCCCCCCCCCCCCCCCCCCCCCCCCCCCCCCCCCCCCCCCCCCCCCCCCCCCCCCCCCCCCCCCCCCCCCCCCCCCCCCCCCCCCCCCCCCCCCCCCCCCCCCCCCCCCCCCCCCCCCCCCCCCCCCCCCCCCCCCCCCCCCCCCCCCCCCCCCCCCCCCCCCCCCCCCCCCCCCCCCCCCCCCCCCCCCCCCCCCCCCCCCCCCCCCCCCCCCCCCCCCCCCCCCCCCCCCCCCCCCCCCCCCCCCCCCCCCCCCCCCCCCCCCCCCCCCCCCCCCCCCCCCCCCCCCCCCCCCCCCCCCCCCNAACACACACACACTCAGTACTATGTTCTTTTCTCCAGCTTTCTTTTCTCTTAAACCACAACAAAACAAGGACTTTTGCTTTAATGTTAATGTTGCTATAACACACTGTCACGACCGGGTAGGAGTGTGAACATGTAGTCTGTCGTTCGTTTAACATACGATCAGGAAACAAACGCACGAAATAAGGGTCTCTGATGTGAACGCGTCATTAGTGTGGAATGGAAGAGCTTGGGCGAAACCATTACAGAATTTAACACTGGTGATTAGAGCATAATAATTATAGGTGGGCTTCAATAGATATCAATACTGAGTACTCCAGATATTTGGTTCCAGTCGCGAATACCCGATACTTGCTATTTCCTTAATAGATACTAGTAGTAGGTATTCACTGAAACAATAATTACAGTATAATTAAAATTTGGGGTCATTATTTGTTGTTTTCTTTAAAAATAACTGATTTTATTGTTTTAAAAAATGGTGAAAATAACTATGCAATAATGGGTCACGCCCTTTCTACAACTAAAATGAACACGGTCCATTGTACTCATCTATAAATGTTTGCTGTTCAAGGTTACGATGGTATGATCACCTCACGTCAAGAGAAAGAATACAAGGATGATTGTTAATATAATTGCTGCTAGATCTATTATTTCTAAATAGTCACCTTTTAACAAAAGTTGGTTGTTTATGTGTTCAAAGAATTTCAATTAAAAGTTTGTTCTCTACGTAAAAGAAAAAAACACAAATACCTAAACAAAGCAAACAAAAAACAGTCACAAAATTGTAAGAGAAGAAGCGGGTGGGAATGGGCCCTCGCCAGCTTGCTCGAGGAAAGCCACGTGACACGAGTTAAAAAATATGACGTCACAATGTCGATATCTAGTATCTACGAGATTTAAGCTCTGAGTACTCATCTTAATAATAATATTATATTTGAAAACTTAAATAATAGAACTAAGATGGCACTGGATTTGGAAATATTGCGTCATCCGATTCAGCAAGGGCGATAACCCAGTAATTACTTCTTGCATTGTCTTCCTTGCCCTCGCCCTCCAGACATCACATGGTCATGTCAGTTTGTGCTATGGCTGAAGTAACCCATGCCCTCCTGCATCCCTATTTTATGGCCCTGTTAGTGTTACATGAAGTTTATTGCTGGTCAAACTCAGACTAAAGGCCTACAATTTAAGACTAGTTTGGTGAGAATGGGTGGTTTGGTTATTTTATTACACCTATGTGAAGTGTCCTGTTTAATTAAGGTCACCCCTATCCCAACAGATTCACCTTAAGATTATTCCATTATCTCTTAGTCTTGATAGAAGATATATTTATACGGATGGAAAGACCTTTTCAACCCCTTTAATTTGATGTATAATTTATCATACTTTATCATATTACCGAAGAGTTACAAGCTGCTGTTATGCTTAACTAAAGCACTATTCCAACAGGCAGCTGATCTGGAACCAGATGCTAACTTGGTCACGTGCAGTGTTTCTCGTAAGCTCGCGCCGGTCTATAGAAGGAAGGGACACCTGGCATCAAGGGGCAGTCATATAGGGGTCAGTGTCAGTCATAGGAGTCATCATCAGTTAGTAGTCAGTAGTAGGTCGGATTGCCATTCATTACTTCTAAGAGTGCAGAATTGTGCTATAATCATTTAGTTTAGCAAGTGCCACATTATCATTGTATGGATTTATTTCATTGGATTAATAAACTACATGGACTTTTATGATCATCGTTGTTTCATCCATCCTATTCTTCATTCCACAAGGGGAGCTCATCTTATTCATCATCACCTTCATCAGTGCCTCCACTCTCCACGCTACAATATTGAACAGCCATGGATCAGTGACCACCACATGATGAAAGTATTAATTAGATCCATTTTAAACCTCTAAATATGATCTGATATAGTCTACTATTGGTACTGGATATGACTTTTAATATTCTTTCAAACATTTCTCAAGGCAGCGTGCCCTGGACCTCTCTACATTTAAGTTTAAAGGCTGTGGAATGTGTTGTAAGTTTGTTTTTCCTAACGACCCCTTTAAAAATGGACAAATCATGATGAAAATGTTCACTCTTCTGTTTTGTTTTTTTTTTAATTTCCGGAGAAGCATCTCCCCTGATCCACCCCCTCCCCCCTCCAGGTTACGCTCCCGCCGTTGACGGTCAGGAACACATCCTTGGTGCGCATTAGCTCTTCCCCCTCCTCATTCCCCTCCATCCCCCTCCCTGCCCAACATTCCAAGATTCGCCCCATGGGTAAAATTCAAATACATGTTTAGTAACTCGTTAAAGCATTCTTACAATAACACCCCGCCCCCTTCCACAATTCTGAAATGTTGCGAGTTATGAACCTCCCTTCCCCACAACAATGTCGCCGCCTATGAAAGAACAAAAGAAGAAAACCAAATAAAAACTTTCATTCCACCAACTTACCTGCTAGTCAGTTCTTGAAGATATCAGATGACAAATTATGTTGTTGTTGTTGGTGGTGGTGGTGATAATATTGTTATTGTTGTTATTGCATACTTTAGTTGTCTTTTATTTGACTTATGGTGATGAATGGGGTAGGAATCAAAGAAAAGTGAATAACATAGTTTTACGAATGTTGTTGTTGATTGTGGTGATGGCGGTGTTGTTGCTGATGTAGGAGACTGTTTAAAATATTCTAATCTACATGAAATTACCTCCCATCTACTGCTGAGTATGGTAAGACTTTCAAAAATTGAAAAAAAAAATGGTAATGATGACGGTGTAGAGGATGTTATCAAACACTCTAAGCTTGTTTGTTGACCTGTACAGAAATCAGGTGGGAGACTGGATTACCTCCCATCTCTCTGCACTGTTGTTGTTATTGCCAGGGCGACCTTTACTGTGGCAGTGAAATAAACCTTGCCACTCCCACTCCCTCAATTTCTCATTATACATCACCTTCCTACGTAATGGTGTGAACACAGGTGCACCACTAGAACCAGGACACGTTGGTGTGGTATATTTATAATAGGTGAGCTCGCCATCAAACTCTACATTTGTCCTATAGTATTTATCCTTCCCCTTCCCCTTCGTCTTCTTGTGTGTCCATGTTCCCACCGTCACCATTTTACTGCATCCATGTGGATGACTGACACACACACTCAGATTCTCTCCCTTATTTCCCCCACACTGTTCACCTCTCTCACTCTCATTCTTCTCATCCTTATTGTACTTGTTCCACACTTTCAACCCTAAATTCTCACAGCGTTTCACCATCTTGTCCAGTCTGTTCAGTAGGTCACCGTCGTGTGTCACATACTTCATGACACAGAAATCTCCCTCGGCGCCACTATTATGAATCCCCAAGCCCCGGAGTGTGAGAAGTGTGCTCATGTCGGTAATGTCACTACTATCGTAGTGAAAATAACACTCACTACGGATAGACTCTGTTTGGTCACACACCAGGTGTGCAACAGTGCGGATAAAAACTTCACCTCTCGCTTTCTTTGGTATTTGATTCCCTGGTCTGACACATTCCTCACACTCACATTTTACATCCTCCCTTTCTGTATACATGTATACTTTACTCATCCGCCCAGTCCCTGTCCTCATAATAAAGTCTTTGCCCCTATCCTGATAGAAAGGAAATGGTTTTTCAGTACCAGGGAAATACTTGGGTCTGTCAAGACTAATGTATCTTACAACCACACAACAAGTCACGTCTGCCACAGCTCTGATCCAATCCACAACATCTTCATCCTGATAGTGAGAGGGAAGATGTTCCATCCTGAACTCTTGAATTGGGATGAATTGGGTGTGGCCTGGATTCTTTTTACAACGACTGTGGTGTTGGTGAAGATCTGCTTCACCCCCATAACTGACCTCACACTCGTGCAATCCTGGTAGAAACATATCATCATTATCACACCACTATCACCACTACCATTGCCGCTACCACCACCACCACCACCACCACCATTAATATCTTATAATCTGCATCTTTCTTGGATTTGGATTTACATGATCCTACATTTACATCCACCAAAACAATCACAGACTTCAACAACAATGTAAACTAAAGATAGCAATTAGTTCTACAACAGCAACACCAGGAACAACAACAACAACAACAATTCAAAGTTGACGATGTAAACATGTAGACTATTTGTTGCACCTAAACTACATCTAGTCTAGATCTAACTGATCACCGACCACTTTAGATTTACCTTGGTGTTGCCTGGTAATTTTTGCCTTCTGTAAAGTGTCCTCATTCAGCTTGTTGTCTGGATGACCTTTGGAAGATTCACCTGTGAAATTAAATGATATTAAACAATTACTAGGGAAATAGACTACTCTAGATCTACATGTAGAGTCTTAATTCTAGTCATCCTAAGTCTGAATTTAGTCTACATCTATAAATGACAGTACCATCATTAGTTTTAGTCTAGATCTATTTTTTTTTGTCTTTTGTTTAACTCAAAAGCTGTTGATAGCTGAGAACTAAATTGAACATGTAAAAAAAATTATTTTGACAAAATTTTGAACACAATAACCTTCCTTCTCTAATAACTTATCCTAAATTTCGGTCTAGACTAGAATTTAGGCTAGACTAGCTAGGATTCGATAGTCTAGTTTTGGTTTAAATATTACAGTTCACAAATTATAAGGAGAATATTAGCCTACCTAGACTAGACTATTGATTTTGGTTAGTCTAGACCTGAACCTAGACTAGTCTAGTCTAGATGTAGTCTAGAGTACTTAAGTCTAGATCTAGACTAGTCTAGTCTAGTCTAGATCTAGAGTTAATTTAAAAGATTTCACTGTTCACGGACTGGAGATTAGGCTGGGCTAGACAACTAGGTTAGTAGATCTGATCGAACTGAAGTCACTGATGATAGGGAAAGTCTAAGTCTAGATCTAATCTCCAGCCAAAAGTGACTAAGAATGAAGTCTTGTTTGATCCAACCATTGTTTGAAATGTTTGACGACTCGGCATTAGTCTGCATCGTTTGCTGCGGTGTTGCCATACTTTTTCTCAAGCAGAAGCCAAAAAAGAAAAGAAAACCCCATAAAACAGCCAAAAATAAAGCTGATCATGTCGGGAGAAAAGCAGGCGAGGATCCAGATCTGACATACCATAAGAAATTTACCACAAATTGCCCTGTATAGGATCTACGTATGTATTAATGGCTACTTATAAATACCTTTCTACATCTATCAGCGCAAGACGAGGAGCGATTGTTAAATGGATAGTTTTGGGCCCGTTTTTTTAATTCGTGGTCATCGGGCCAACCATGACAGAAGCCTGGTCATTTGAAATAACAAACAATTTAAGAGCAGTGGGGAAAATAGTTCTTTTTCTTCCATAGGCATTTGCATATATATGGATGAAAAAAAAATCTTAAGAATTTTAATGTATTACATTATAGATTAGGACCCCCAGCTGATAGAAATCATTTCTTAAGACAACTTTAATAATTTTTTTTTGTGATAAAAATAATCAGTGCCGACTTAACGTCCGCAGAACATAATCAGCAAAGAGTCTGATACTTCGAATCCAGGGATTTTTTTTTTTTTAAAAAGAGCTAAAGAAAAAGGAATTAGATTCTGGGAGAGCCAAATCTGGCAACCTTGATCGTCTGCTGGTGCTGGGTGTAATGGAGTTACAGAAATCAATTACTATGATTACTCAAAAACCGAAGAACTTTTTAATTACACGATTACCTCGCGATTACTGCACACTGGGTGAAAAACTTAAATTTTAAGAAAATCAAGCATTCAGAGAAAATTACCCGTTAAAACATATTCTTCCTACATTGTCAACTTTTCTCCTCGGGTCACTCACCCCAGCATTTCGGCCGATCCTGGGCCACAATATTAAGTATTCATTTAATAACTATACATATATTAACTTAACTGGAGAGGGTAGGGGAGGTGTTATATATAAAAAAAAAAAGGACACACACACGCACACACAAAAACACAAAAATACACACACACACACACACACACACACACACAACACACACACACACNCACACACACACACACACACACACACACACACACACACACTCACGTATAAAAGCTTTTTAATTATTTTGCAAAAGTTCATAACATGCCATTTTCTTATTACACTGTCAAACAAGTTTAATGAAGGCAATTCAAGTAAATTGTGCGTCAAAGTGTCAACGATATTCAGTATGGGTGAAACTCTCGACATGTAGACATAAACGAATAAAAAAATCACCTCGTGCTTGGATCAACTGGTGAATACTCAGAATGGTCAGCACAGAGAAACAGACTGCCGCTACAAGTTTGGGATGTGACATCACTGTCACCCGGAGATGCTATGGATACATACGGGAAGAATAGAGTAAGATTCAAAGACTAGGCTGAAAATAACTCATAATTTGGTCAAAGAGGACATTCACCAATCCAACCAACCAAACGAACAGACGAACGAAGGAACAAAAAAAAAAAAACCCACACAAACACAACATTATTGTGTCGGAACACATAAACGTCTTCATATTTTCGTTTAAGGCACCATCGATATTATTATTTCTATTATTGTCACTGTCGTTCTCTTATTTTCAAAATAATCATCATTACAAATGTTTTTTGTTTTTTTTCTGGTTTCATCATCAGTGTTTTTATTGTTATTGTTATCCTATTAATCATGATCGAGCAAAACATGACTACAATACCAAGTTGTTATATTGATGTAGATTATAGGAAATTGAAATACTGACAACTGAAATCTTTATGTAGAAATAGGGTCACAGTATCAATTGTGTGTGTGTGTGTGTGTGTGTGAGTGTGTGTGTGTGTGTGTGTGTGTGTTTTCTCCCATTTGCATGAGTTACCATCATCACGGACCGTGTAGATTTCTTTGGACTCGTTAATTTTCATAAACAAAACCATTTACACATTTTCAATTACAGTGCTCTCTTCCGATCTCTCTTTCTCTTTATCTCTCTCTTTCTTTCTCTCTCTGTTTGCAGGGAACATCCGACATCCGGCGACATTACTGAATCCTCCTTGCCCTCTCTTCCTTCCTTCCCCATTCCCCACCTCAGCTCCCCTCCCCACNCACCCCAAAAAAAAAGACAACATACATACAGTCTATGACACACATGGTTACGTCACTGGATAATCTTGAAAGAGGAGAAAATGTGAGCCCAAACTGATAATTATAAACCGCCCTGTTACAAACTGCTTGGAATTGTGATACTAGGACTTCTCTTAAGTCACTGTGAGAAATCAGTTTTCAAGAGAAATGCCCAGAGACTGCTAATAATAATAATTATCCTTTTCTTGCCAGGATTTGAACCCAGATCCCTCAGCTTGCAAGATTAGCATGTTATTACACCATAAGGCCGGCAACTTAATTCTTACATCCTAAATATTTGAATATTGTTTTCACGTGACAGCCTAATGTTCATCCGTGACCCTGACATACATTCCAACTGCTCACACATAAACAAACTCGCCTACATAAAGACAGACATACACACCTGTCCCAGATGTCCCCCGGTTCTATCAGGAGTGGCGTCCACTTCATGCAGGGTGACCAACATGGAGAGGAGTCCCAGGACAGGTACAATGACCTTGACTATTTCTAGGAACTTCATGGTAAGTTTCAATGAGCTGGAATCAATATCAATATAATATTATATTGCTATGATATCGGTACTAACATAACCAACAAGTATTGGTATCAGTTGATGTGATAACTAAAGCTATCGAATTTTCAATCGACTTGTGAGAGGAAGCTGTAGGGATATTTTATTTATTGTCACTGCACATTTAAAAACTCTGCATTTGAATTCTATTCGTTTGTGCGAATTTATCACCGATTCTTTTCACTTGCGTTATCAATATCACTCCATCATATATATATATATATGAAATCCTTTGAACGGCTCTCTCTATCAAAATAATTTAGTAGTTCCTTTGGTATAACATGTCAAACTTATCGTTTCATATAAGTTCTTTTGAGGAAAGGATGGGAGTGGCTATAGACAAACCATAGACTATTTGCTAGATGTACATTATGCATATTTCGTGATGTTGGAAATTCAGGCACGGAATAACCATATAGTCAGGGGTGTGAGGGAACTGCAAACTGTCATTTCAGATAAAAATCTAACCTTTCATTTCATAACTGCACTTCAGAATACATCACCGTGAAATTTAAACAAGGTGTACATTATTTTACCATCTCTTTACCCATAACGCACATTTCTCATCTCTTATTTGGTCCTGATAAATAAATAAGCACAAATGAGTAGTAAAAAAACAACAACAAAACACTATAAACTTGGCAAAGCATGCTTACTAATTGTTGTTGGTGTTGGTGTGTTTATGGGGGAGGGGGGAGGGAGAAGAGCGGTAGGAGAAGATGCAACTTTGCATATGGAAGTTAGTGGAAACATTTTCTTCCCAAACATGTGCTTCAGGAAGGAAAGACGGATTAAAAAAAAAGGTGTACATATTTTGAAAACAGTTGTGATGAGCCATAGTGGAGGTACAGTATTCCGAAAAAACATCATCCGTTTATTTTGATTGCACAATAATGTCTAAACATAATATAATGAACTGAAACATTAACCTCGTATACTCTTGTTCAAATAATTAAGATATTAGTATGGTTAAACTGGCTGCAAAGTCATTTGCTGAAGCACATGCAGAACATCAAAGTGAATGCTTACTTGCCTTTCCTAAACATTTCATTAGCAATTCACGTATAAAGCCCTTTGCTATGTCATGCTTTCTCATCAGTGCTAATATCACCAAATTACCATCAGTTCTTTATCCTGTGTTTAGATTTGTTTAAGTTAGGGATTTACGATACTTCAGCGCGACTGCAACAGATGCTGCTTCCCTGTACATAGGAATATTTGATTACATAAGAAATAAAACAAAGTGGTACGTCGGTTACCATACGGATGCTGCTTACAGGATGTACAAGTACGTTGTTCAGGACATGTACGTCATACGTGGCTAAGGGATTGAAGTTTTAGTATTGTACTTGTAATTCCGCATTCTTCTCTGTGCGATTGGAAAGAGATGTGTACACTACAATATATTACATATGTGTATGCATAAATATAAAACACTCTCACTTTTGAAAAAAAAATTTGGGATAACCATGATCAACTCACCGTTACATAATGTATCATCAACGAAATTCGAACACAATTCTACAAGCTTGCAAATACAGTATATACAACAATTTATAATGACAATAGTCAGTTAGTCTATAGTCGACTGTACTTTATTGCAATGCGTTTAATAGCAACGTAAGCTCAACAGCAACAATTCTGAAGGGAAAAATACTATAGTTTCTAATCGCAACTTCTTCATACTCCTGAGGAGTTGTTAAGCAGGATCTACTGCCACACATGTACTATAATATTATTATTAGAAGTAGAGAAGTTCCATGTATTTGAAAATATTATACTACGCACTACAGAGGTTACAAGGAAGATAAATATAGTTGAGAAAAGATAGGTACAATACTTACATTAGTCAACGGATGCAATCGTCTGTAAAGAATGGCAGGTAGCAGCAGATGAATTGACAAATTAAAATGTTAGATCTACGTCACACAGTAGATGTCAGCCAGTAAGAAAATAAATCTAGACTAGCTCAGTGCTCTACAAGCTTCTTGTACCCCTCACTGTCACTTGTGAAAGATTTCAGGATCAGTTTTGTCTTGCAGGAAGTTGAACTGAACCTTATGATGGTGGACTCTACTTTTATGCGTATGACAGAAATAGCCAAATTACATCACTGATTACTGCGGAAATCGATCTTTGCGATGCGCAAATATATGCTTATAGCGATACTTAACTGACATTCACTCGATTATAAAAGTTAACATCTCTAGAATTTTATTGACTTTCACTGAAAGTTGCTTCATTGACGACAATACTTCTCATTCCGTTATCCCGACAGTATCTGCTGATTTTCAAGAACTCACGATGCAGACACAAACATTTCAAACCTTGGAGAGATTTACCAGTTTCACATTTTGTTCCATTCATAATACTCGTTGTCTCCAATATTGGTGTCGAATGCCACTAAGTCAAGTGCGATATCCAACTAAAAGTGGTGCTGACTTCAGCTGATATTCTTCTTTCACTGGGACATTCAGAGGCGACATCAAGATGGGGGTCCAGGTTCAGACGTGATTCTGACAATTGCAAGGATTTTAGACGGAAGAATGAACTTATATAAGATTCAGAAACTAACTGATGACAGAATGAATCCCCAGCTAGCTGACGGACTGATTGTTCGATTAGTTGGCTGATTATTTGACAGCTGGCTGGTGGATTATTTGGGTGGCTGATTGTTTGACGGGTTTGCTTTATGTTTGAATGGCTGGTTGACTGTTTGACTGGCAGGCTAGCTGATTGTTTGGCTAGAAGAGTGCCTGGCGGGTTTGCCATGACTAGATTCCTAAATCTTTTAACTTCAAGTAATGATAAAGAACTCTAAAACGTAGCAATAGGATTCTATCACATTTTAAGACAATACGAACAGTTTACGTGACACAAAATTTTAATTAATGTTAGTTCCCTTTCTGGCAGGAGAGGTGGGGTGGATTGTTAGTTTTTAGAGGGAGGGTAAGATTATAAGAAATAAAGGCCGTTGTAAGAATACAAAGTCACGTGTTTGATCTAATGGGATGGTGAGGAAACTGTAACTGAAACTCTTAACATTAAATGGGGAGAGTACGTGAGTGAGAGAGAAAGAGGGTGTGAGATAGAGAGGGAGAAAGTTGGTGAGAGAGTGAGACAGAGAGTAAGAGAGAAAAAATGTCAGTTACTAAATGAAAGTGATAGTTATTCATTACTATATAATATTATATTTTTTCTCCTTTTCATTCATTCTTTTGAACTAATATGAAATTGTATTGTATGTGGTTGACTTTCGCCATAATAAACAAACTTGAACTTGTATTTTTGACTGGCTGGTTGATTGTTTGATTTCCTGGTTGATGTTTGACTGACTGGCTAACTGATAGTTTGACTGGTTGGATGCAGGGATATGGATAGATGATTGGCTGACTAGCAAGCTGCTTTGTTGATTGGATGTAGGACTGAATGAAACTTGGAACTTGGAAGTGGAGGGGGGGGGATGGGTTACTGTGGTTAAACTCACTGCCATAGGAACATAAAGGATTTTTTTTTNTTTTTTTTTTTTTGGTAGTATTTTTGGGATCCATCTTAATTATCATTTTTTTTCTTTATTCAAAGAAGCTGAACTGGAGTGTCGTTCCCTTTTCCAGGACAGAATAGGAACTTGAATGAAGTTCTTTTTACTTTTTCCTGTCAAACTTCCAGTGCCTCCACCCCCCCTTTTTTTCCCACTTTTTTTCTTCCTTTCTAAGGTGTGACAATGGTCGATTCCGGAATGTTTTGTTCATTTTCGGTATCAGGATCAATGTCAATTCGATCCGCTTCCGGTAAAATGACTAATGAGAATTTTATGTCATTTACAAATATATTTATACATGATAAACTACTTCCAGTACGTGAATGAGCTTGTACTTTGGTTGGCCCGTGACAATTGTCGTGAACATATTACACATATCTGGAAATGGATCCTCAGATTTTTTTTTAAGCTACCCTTTTTTTATTTAAAACAGAAGCATTAATTTTTTTTTAAAAAGAGAGAAAATTACCCAGCCCTGGGTGCATGGCTGGCTGGCTGGCAGGCTGGCTGGCTGGATAGACCAGTCTTTGAAAAGAGAAAACAAACAAAATCCCAACCAAAGAGAACTGTGCTCACAATATTTATTAACCCTCTTCTGTTTTGTAACCTTCCTTTTGTATACGCCTGACAGAATAGGCGATGATACATTTCTATATATATAACAACGGGAACTCTACAAATTACAGCCGTGCAAGCATTCTTGGTTTTTCCACCACAAATAAAATCGGGATTTCCCAATAGTATTTGTATCTTCGCTCTATTTTCGTCTCGCCTTTTTCTGCACAAATTCTAATAATTCATTAATTAATGCACAATGCTTTTCTCGAATTTGTTGGATCCTGACAATGTGTTCGACATTGCCATGATGATTCGGGCAACCATGAAAAGTTACAATAATAAAGCGCTACTTTACAAACTTGAATCGAGAAACTCTCAAACTTCAAGATGATGATTTTGAGTGCAGATGTTCAGTGTCTTGAAACCCTTTATGTTCCTATGGCAGTGAGTTTAACCACAGTAACCCACCCCCCTCCTCCACTTCCAAGCAGTGATGTTTGTATGGAGAGAAAGAAAGGGTGGAGGTGGGAGGGCTGGTCTGGAATCAAGCTCAGGCTAATTAAGAATAATAAATGTTGGAGTCATTACCCAATGTACGTAAAACCCTTTGTAACTAGTTTGTTCATTTTGGGTTGGTGAATATGGGAGTGTTTAAAATAAAAATGATCATACACATTTTATAAGCTCGTGTGCATGCACACGTACACACACACACATGCATGTGTGCTCACACACACACACATACTCAAACCGGCCCACCCACACGCACACAGTAACATTTAATGTTTTTACTAAAAATGAAGATATAAAAGTGGTTCATTCTTTCAATGACATTTTTTAAACAAGGATCAGGTAAATACTAAAAGGTGAATATGCACCATCTACTGGTGAGGACTGCAGGTGAGCATTTAGTGCCCACAACTCTCCCTCCCACACCCCCCCCCCCCCCCNAAAAAAAAAAAAAAAAACAACCCAAAAAACAAATACTACAATACCTTAGAACTCTAGACAGTTTCTCACACTAAGTACTAAGCAAAGTTCTAGCAACAATTTACTGCCTGTAATTCATTACACTACAGATACAATGTTTTCTTCTAACTGAGTCACTGCATTATCCACCCCTTTTATTTCAAACTCCCTCCTAGAATAACACTGAATGATCAAAGTTTGCCGGACTTCAGAAAAATCTTCAACCCTTTTAATAATTAAAAAAGTCCTCTTTAAATTTATCTTTGGGGGAGGGGGGGAATGTCATCCCACACCCCTCATAAGACCTAAATAAATTACTGGAGATGGTGCACTCCCATGAGTTTGTAGCACTGGTGGGATGAGTGTGTACATAACTATCCAAAAATTAATATCACCAACATGTCTTTTACCAATACTGTACTAAGAATGAAAACGACAGCTACTACCAGCATACTGTTCAAGAGAGACGGATTAGTACGGTTGGTCAAAGAAGAGGGAGACAACATGAACCAGTTTGTTCCCGGGGGGTTGAGGGGGAAGGAAGAGCAGCCAAAGATTATGGTAATCTGTCTTGGGACATGCCATTAAGTCATCTCGAGCAGCAAATGAAAGATATGAACGACTTTATTACGCTTGTAAATAACACTTAAAATCTCATTTATGTTTTCATGGCTAATTTGGTGCAGACTTCATGTCGGGACAGAGTACTGTATTATCGATAATGGTTTGCGTTTTTGCACAATGCGATGTACTGAACTCTAGATGAACATGGTACTTCGGTACATTTTGTAGGCCATATATACAATATTTTAGGACATCCCTGTCTCTTGCTTGAGTTTTAGGGTCGGGATGATCTTGAGTTTTTTTTGGGTTTTTTTCGTGTGGAGGGGGGAAGAGAGTGGACATCCATACAAGCTGGAGCTCTAGATACTGGGCACTAGAAATTCTTGGTCTCCTTGGTACCAGAGACGTGTTCAGTAAAGCTTGCGCGCCAGAGTAGCTGGCGTCCAGGCGGTTTCAGTTTTAGGCCATTTCATAACTATTTTTCCGTGCATGCGCAGTGTAAACCCGCAAAAGGGCACGCAACCGTGTCAGTGAGGAAAAGTGTGAAATTCCTCTGCAAGGTGCAGGGGGATAACTGCATACCTTAAAAGAGAATTAATCACTTTAGGTCACATTTAGGTGCAAAATGGCGTGTTATGGGTGAATTGGGAAAACACCGGAGCTGACAACTGATTTAGCATAGCTAAGATGTGGGGTGGTCAGGAATCGAGATCAGACTATACAGAATAAGGAATGTTGTAGTTAGTACACAATGTAAAATCCTTCGTAAGTAGTTTATTCAAACTCAAGTTGGTGAAAATGGGACCGTTTAAACACAGTCATAATTTGACAGAAGAGCAAGAAACCTTTCGCATTGCACCTTCCTTTATCAAATAATCAGTGAGGCATAGGAGTATCAGTCTCGGAAACTGAAAACTGCAAAAGAGCATTTCAGATGATAAGACTGAGAATATCAAGCTCTAAACTGAGGTGTCGAAAGGTGAATGACATAATTTGGCAATTACATCCTTTTCCTTAAAACTGCAGAGATACAGTATCAAAATATTTGCCTGTGTTCACACATGTTGTTCATCATTATTTCAATCTGTGAAATTTTTTTTTTATGAGATATGCAAGTTAATGCATACGTAGATATTGTAGAGTTGGATGCAGTACAGTGGAACCTCAAGAAAAAGTACCTCAAAAATAAATCTGCCTTCTTATAAAGTATGTATTTCATATGCACAGATTTCTTCTTATTCTGTCATGTGGACTTTGATAATATGTATGTACGACAGTCGTAGGGATACCTTTTCTGTTCACAAAGGCATACTTACTCTCGGGATTTTACAGTATGGTAGTACATCATATGAGAGAGATACCACCTCATGTATCAGCATGGTCAATATGCTAAATGATCTGATGACAGTAAATAAGAGTCTTTTTATTTATACAAGCACCATTCTGCATTTCCTTTTCTCTTGACGTAATTTGCTGAATCCTTATGGCCTAATGTACTTCAGTTGAGTTTCAACACTCTGGTTCCTAACTGGCTTTTGTAACCTCACAAACATCAAAAACAAGGTCTGCTTTCCTGGAATTTTTTATGAAGTTCGACTGTATTCACATTTCATCACTTGGATGCAAAACCGTGATAAACATTACCTTCACTAACATTTGGCTTTTGACATGTTTGGACTGTCAAGTATGTCACACACATTGTGTCAAAATCTTAGACCTATGGCTTGAATAGTTTCATATCAAGTTAAGAAAATGCGAAATATTTCTTAATATAATCAACCAGTGAAAGCAATATTGGAATATTGCGCAGACTTGTTCAGGCATTTCACTAATTGTCACTAATAAGAATGGTTGTCAACTAACTCGACATTAACAGCCGGAACTCTTTAAATATCATACAGAACTTTGATAACGGCAATTCCATTAGCTTTTATAGGAGTATCAGTTCCATGCATCGATTAATTTTTGTTACCAGCCAGATTAATTCCCTACTATTTGAATGGGGCTGCCATGGGTGACCAGCATATGATAGCAAGAAAGAGACAGTGAATGCAATCTGAAGGCCATACATCTGTTAACAGAAGCGTAGCCTCTTCTCTGCCTTCAACATACATACATTCATACATAAAGTAAAGGAGTCATCCACTTATTGGGAAAAAAAAAAAGGAAATTAAAACCCAAGACCTTGCTAATAACCTTGAATTTTCCATTTTAATGAAAATAATACAACTTTACAAACTAACAGATTCAGTACAGAAAGAGATAAATCAGAGTATAAAATCTGAGCCTAATACAGTAACTTTGTAAGGATACAATTCCTGTGAAAATGAAACTAGTCCAGGGGAAGATACAGGCAGACACAGCATTCACAGATGAAGAAATGGGTTTAAACTAACACAACACAAGCCACTGCCTTTTAGCCAAAAAAAAAAAATCTTGTTAACACCCTTAGACAGATGTGTAAATCTACTGTGATGCTTGTCAATCATGACCACACCATTTACAACTTTGGAGGAGAGAGATCTTCAGAAGATGAATCAGAATACTTAAATCTCAAGTAATTGCAATGCGTAAGACTATAATTACACTGGAAGGTTTTAATTTCCATTCATGCAATTATCTACTGGCATTTCAGAAATTGATCACACAGAGCTGGCGATCTACAAAAATCCACGAAATGCATACAAAGGAAATACCATTATTGAGCTGCATCACAATTGTAATACGTACAACAAAGTGCAAGACAACCCTATATGAAACTGTTCAAATTCATATGCTCAGTATGACTTTCACCCTTCAGTCACCACCAGTCAGTAATTGCAACCCAGAGCTGTAAGAGCACATTCACAGAATAGAATTTCCCACACAAAGACCATCCAGGCATTGGCTGTGGCCTTGAAGCTATTATATCTTAGATGCGCGGCTACTTCCACATTTCTCAGTCACAATATCAAATCCATGATTTAAAAAAGTCTTCTCCTCAAATGTGCAAAAGATGACCATCTGCTCCGGTTCCTGTTCAAATAATTTCTCTCTCGGCATGGACAGAATGAGGACAATCTGTTCTGCTAGCTCTGATGTATGTACAGTGCTCATCAAGGTTGCAGATATCTGCATGGTACATCCTTTACTGGTTGTCTATCTTGAACATGTGTTGAATAAGTTCCACAACACGGTTGCTGTAGCCATATTCATTGTCGTACCTGAGGAGAAGGGCAATACGTTGAGTTTGTCTACAACTAGTATCAGTTTCTATGACTTATCCTGACTTTACATCTCGTTGGCAACCATGATATTAGGAAAATACAGCTCTACGGATCTGGCCTCACTTCTAATCCCATCATCAAAAGCTCAGTGAATGATCATGAACTACAGTAGAATTCTGGATATCTGAAAGCAGCAGGCCCATGAGGAGTGTGTCAGGTAGTGAGAAAGTCAGTATAAAAGATGAGTAGTCAAACGAGACAAAATGAAGTAAATCTAGGTCTATGCTGTCCTAGTACCTAAAGATTTTGTCTTTCTTTTAACCCCCTATATGACTTTTTCGTCAGGTGGCATTATGACCTTGATTTAACGTTGGTGGCATGGTGGTTGTGGGAAAAAAAAACAACCCAACACAATCAGAAGAGAGTGGAAAGTATTGCCTGCTGGTGTGGTAGCAATAGGCCTGTACCAAACCCGGTCCAAGAAGTAATCTCAGGTAATAGTAATCACCATATTAAAAACCTGGGTACCCAGATACCCGCGATTACTACCTAACTAGCGTGATACATTAGCAATTCTTATCACTGTGAGTAAAAATTGTTCCCCGCCACTCAAAGCTTTGAGTTTCAGGTTTGAGGTCAGTGACGGTGTGCTTGTGACGAGATGTTTATTGTCAAAACAGGACCAACCCCTCCCTTCCCGTTCCCAAGCATCATTCCCTTAGCTGCTCTAATACGATGAAGAGGGCTGGCTTGGTTTTCTTTGTTCCTGTTTTCTTCTTATGCTTTCCATTCTCCAAAAGGGAAAATGGATTTTTTTTTTTTTTGTCTTCTCAATTCTGCCTTTTTTATTGTTGTTCTTGTTTTAATTTACTGTTTCATCATCTTAGATATAATAGTAGGTAAATCTTTAGACTTTAAAATACACAGAGAAATTGTAAAAGAAATATTATGCGAAGGCAGGACAATAAAAACCAAAGGAAATATAAACTACACGTAGTAACAATAGAAAAGACCATAACCATTCGCAATTGTAAACTTTGGATTGTATAAAGTAAGGATACAGAGATCATCAAATGGCGGCAATAAAGTCTGAGAACGGAGGGAGAAGGAAACTTCAGGAAGTAATTGCTGATTACTAGCTGCTTTTACCTGTGCGTTAATTAGATGACACATTATTCTGTTGTTTCAAGCCNAATATAAACTACATGTAGTAACAATAGAAAAGACCATAACCATTCACAATTGTAAACTTCGCATTGTTTAAAGTAAGGATACAGAGATCATCAAATGGCGGCAATAAAGTCTGAGAACGGAGGGAGAAGGAAACTTCAGGAAGTAATTGCTGATTACTAGCTGCTTTTACCTGTGCGTTAATTAGATGACACATTATTCTGCTGTTTCAAGCCTAATAAGGCATGATTACTTTACCAGCCTCTTTCTTCATGAATACACGATTACTAAGCCCGGCTTCATCCAGGATCTCTTGGTGAGTAAATGATTACACAACCTGGGTTATCCAGGTCTCCTCTGGCAGTTACACAATTACTAAACCCAGGTTTTTCAAAAGTAATCTCGGATCCCAATGACTAATAGGTATTTCGGGTCCCAGGTACCCGATTACCTTTTGCCCAGGCCTAGCTAGCAGGATGTCATCATAAGGGGAGAAGCAGGAGCTGCATGTTGATAAAGAAGCTGTGTAGTGGTATAATGATGGAACAGACTGCAACACACAAAATGTGTCAATTAAGGCAAGATGTCAACGAACGCGATGCAGAGATATATGGACTAGACTGAAAGTTAGTTTAGCATGATCCCTTAATTGTAATAATATGGCAACATCCACGTCCCATCGCAACACTTCACTGACCATCAAAGCCTAAAACCTACCAGTCCCACAAAGATCCTCTTATCCTACAGCACTGGCTACTTCTAATACCTTATGTAGAGGTAACTGTGCTATACTGACCATGACACAAGTTTGACAAAGTTGTCGTTCAGGGCAATGCCTGCCTTGGCATCAAAAATGGAGCTATGAGGATCACCCAAGAAGTCTTGAGATACTACATCATCCTCAGTGTATCCCATGATACCCTTCAGAGGACCATCAGCAGCAGCCTTGATTGCCTTCTTAATGTCATCATAAGAGGCCTGGTGGAGAACAAAATTAGTATAATGCTGGTTAAATTCATAAATCAAAATACTCAATAACATTGCAAGTAATATTTACAGCAAAAACAACTTGACCCGTGCTTGTGTCTCTGCAACAATCCTAACTATGATACCCGTAACTTCTCTTAATTCACTCAATACCGCACATATTTTGTAGTGCTATTCCCCTGGAATTGCAAATATCAAGAGTATTTATAAAAATTCGTAAGAAAGAAATTAACCAATATAAAGCAAAAATATGTTAGAATATGATTGTACATACAAATATAGTGTAATAAACTTCGCAGAAACCAGTGTTCTTCATTTTTGTGTTTTCTATGAATGTTTGAATTCTCTGTATTTTTCAGGGTGGGAAAGAAGAAAAAAATAATTTTCTAGGGAAATAACAGGGACAAAAGTGAAGGAAAATATAGGTTTCAAAAACTGTTGTTCATTAACTTATCATAATGAACTTCTGCATCAGATTCACTTTCACTACGAACAAAGGTTTGGCTAGATCTAGAACTAGGGCCAGCAATAGGGTTAGATCTACTTTTTTTTAGCAAGTCTAGATCTAGAACTAGACTTGGTTGGAAAAGCCTTCTAGAACCTTTCTGTTTGACACCACCTTTCTGTGCTGTGAGCATAGGTCTCGAGAGGAATAACAATCTTCAATAGTCTCAAAAATGTTTGTGCGCTTTTTACCTAAAATAAGCCAATTTTCTTCAAAACTTTTTTTCTCAAAAACTAGAAGGAATTCAGAGGAACTTTTTGGCATGGCTTCATTTCTCATCCTGAAGAATATTTAGGGCAAGTTTTAACAAAATCCAATAGGGTTACCGGCAAAATTGAAAAAAATTGTTTGATTTGACATGAAATGACCCTTCTGCAAACTTGAGATGATATCTTGCTTTTTTTCTCGTAAAGCTGGTTCCAGGTCATGGTTTTCAATTGACCATAACTTTGCTCGTATTTGTCATATTTCAGTTTCAATTTTTTTTGTTGTATTAGTAATGGTCCCTAGGTTACAGAAACACAACGGTCGTTTGAAACAAAATGGTCGAGCGAATCCTGCATATGTTGCGGTATAAAATTAGAGAGCAATGACAAAGTCAATAACCACAAGCGTTGTAGGTGTGGTACTGAGGGAATAGATAGGCTTACCGCAAAAATTGTGGATGTGGTACTGGATGAGTTAAATCTATTAATTGGTGTCACGAAGACTGAGGTAAACATGCAAGAGCGCTGATAAAGTTCTTGACTTCTGTTTGAAAGTAAACAGCTAGCTCTGATAATGTTCTTGACTTTTGTTTGAAAATAAACAGACAGCTCTGATAATGTTCTTGACTTCTGTTTGAAAATAAACAGACAAAAAGAAATAAAAGATCAAATGGTTCTAGCGAATCTGCTGTCATGTTTGTCATCCCATTTTCCTTTTCATTTTGTGTCACTCCTGTACCTCAGATTATCATTGGCTGACCAGTTCTACTTTGTTGTCATGTGTGTGCCAACTTACCCCCTTCTGTAGTCTAATGGTAAGATCCACCACTGATACATCTGCCACTGGCACGCGGAAAGCCATGCCTGTCAGCTTGCTGGAAATGGGAAAGACACGCAATACAGTTATCATGATTATGAATACAGTTATCTAAAACAATCTAAAATGTAATCTAAAACCCTACAATTTAGAATAACACTTAAAATACTTTCCTCTACAAATTCTGATCTCCATGTTGACTTACTTGTAATCTATTGTAATTCATTTTCTTGTTTGACAGCATGAAAATCTATTCAGCAAATGATTCCCTGAAGCATTTCCTAATGCTCCCAGGTAATAAACCCTTTTTAATGTGTGCTGATTGATATATTGTGTTCAACGTCAGTGAAGTCTGAAGAAACATGAGATGATGTAGTTTATATTTTGTAATATGAAGTGATGGACTTCTTCACAAAATTGCAATGTCCTTAAATGTTAGAGCTGACATTAATTCCCACTGATTTTCCAGGTAATTTGAGCTGGGGGTGAAATTCCTCTCTTGTCATGAATTTAAGAGGGGCTCTGTAAATTTTTAAAGGAATTTTAGATTTTGCCAAGTGATGCAAACTTTGGAGTGCAGAAAATAGGGGCCTCTGGTGGGCATTCAGTATATTAATAGGGTTCAGTTCCTGCCACTTACTATCAACATAGGCTCATAGGAGAGTCTTTTGAAACTGCTCTTAAATGATGCATACTACTAAATCTTAACTTACAGCCTACTGCCGCCTAACATTAGCACTGCATTCATCTGACTATTTGACTTCCTTCAAGGACAATATATTCCATAACACTGCAGCCTACAGCTTAGTTCAGGGGCAGGATTAGAAGTTACAGCATGCATCAGACAGTTCCTAGACAGTGATTTAAGCCTCGGGACTATCCCAGATTTTGCCTTTTCTTCCTTAATCCAACCTCGAACCCTAAACCAAGCTTTTGGTAAGACTGTCCTGCTTTACTGCCAATAAAATCTGTCAGGGTCCTGAATTCAACAATGAGTTCAGTGCTGTGCCGCCTGTGCAAATGAAAGTTTCTATTTCTGTAACTAAAAGCGGAAAAGAACGTATCACATATAACACACATATATATATCACATGACAACACACCCATTCATTTCAGGAATGACCTTGCCAACAGCCTTGGCTGCACCAGTGGATGAAGGAATGATGTTCTGAGCAGCACCACGTCCTCCACGCCAGTCCTGAAATTTACAGATTAAACAAATATAAATGCACATTCTGTGATAAAGATTGCTAATTTAAGCTGGGAATTCACAATAAAAGAATATTCGGACACTGAATGTTTAGAGAAACTACTGTATTATGTGGGACGGTTAGAAATGACTGAGTTGAACCATTGCCGGGGAATTTCTGGAGTGGTGTCCCTTGTTGTGCTGAACAATGAGATGAAGAAGGGAGTAAGCAAATAACCTTCAAAATCGATAGCCCCAGTGAAGGCGACGTCCTTTTCTAGTGAATATCGTTTGAATGTTCAGCAAATTTGTCAAGAGAGCCAACTCCTTTCTTGGCCTCACCAAGAACTGCACTTTGTTCAGCCTGTGTGGGATCGCCTACTGTTACCGACGTTCACTAACATGTGGAAGAAGTCACCCCTCCTCGTCTGCGGCCTCCCTACCTTTCCACCGGTCTCAATTATAAGGCTTGAGCAAACTTAGGCAGAGCTATGGAAAGTTTTCTGCAAAGTTAAAACTACAGCTTGCCTTGTTGCTGGGACCATCCACCGTCTTTTGTGTGGCTGTGGTGGCGTGAACAGTTGTCATCAAACCCTCAACAATACCAAAGTTCTGATGGACAATCTTGACCAGGGGTGCCAGACAGTTGGTGGTGCAGGATGCATTACTGACAACTGTCAAATCTTTGGTGTACTTCTCTTCATTGACGCCCATTACAAACATAGGAGCATCAGCAGAGGGTGCTGAGATGACCACTTTGTTGGCACCTCCACTTTTGATGTGGACCTGAGATCACATGGGACAAAAATGAAGTTTATGAAATCAAACTAAGATTAGACAATGATACAGTATACAGAACAAAATTCAGACCTACTCACTCTTGCAGTATAAACTTAGACTATACACCTGTATACTTAATAAAGATCAAATGTCTAAATCATTTCCCTATTCATTTCTCTCTTACCCCATGAACAATCCTTTGGTCTGAAATATTTCTTCTACGTGCTGGGGTCAAAGTTGAATGGCAGCAAGTCCAAGGATTAGGTGGTGATTTGCGCACCATATTTTCTTCATTACAATCTCTGTGAAGAAAACCACCCTCCCCTTTAAAATGCCACAATGCAGAATCAGCCTCTTAAATATCAAACTGATGGCATAGAATTAAGCTGACTTACATTTGCCTTGTCTGTTGTTGTAAAAACACCAGTTGACTCTACTACATAGTTGGCACCTGTGGATTTCCAGTTGATTGCGCCTGGGTCACGCCTGCCATGGAAACAGATGTGTATAATACATAAGCTCTTATCCCTTGACAACATCACAAGTTGTGCCAATTTTATGAGGTGACTGGATACAATTCAGCCAGCAAGCCCCCAGTTTCAACATGCAGTTACTGAAGGAAATCCCCAAAGTTAACCAGGCACAACAACTCTCAATTCATATAATCCAAAGTAGATTATCAAAACTCTGTTGTTAGCTATCCCAGTTTACCTCCTGGAATGTCAATCCCTCTAAAGGTTTGCAGTCCAGCTAAGACATGTGACTGTCCTGACAAGAGATATAACATACAAATTACCTCCCAGTGATAACTCTCTCTTGTCATGCTACCAGTCCAGATACCCATACAGAAAACATATCTAGGTTTTCATTATGGTGCAATGAATAACCTTGTAATATTGTATCTGTATCAGTTTTCTGATGGTCATGCCAGTTACTTCGCCAGTGTCATGATTAATGCATGTTTACTTCACTTTAATAAATACATTTCTGAACAAGCAATAAAGCATAGGTGAATGTAGTTAGAACAGTCTTGCTAGATTATAAAAACATAAATATATTTGATTGTACAGGAACAGCTCCAGAAATTTTGTTGGCAGTGTAGCAGAATGGCGTCTGCCTTGAAACTTACTGCCACCTACATACAAGCCTCTAGGATTCCTATATTTATTTACCTGTGGTCAAAATCTTTGCCCTCACCATTGTGATTTTGTTTTCACCACCTCCTCTCACAAAACTGACTGGGTTCTGCATCATTTTTAAAAAATAACCCTTGATCTTCTCACATAAAAAGAGCATATTCTGAGTAAAGACTAAAATCATAAAAATAAACTCACTCTGCAAATACTGTAATTAAGTTGCCATTAATCTCCAGTTTCCCATCCTTCATACTAACACTGCCCTTGAAGCGGCCATGCGTTGAATCATATTTAAACATATATACCTGTAAAAGTAAAATGACAAAATTTCAGCATGATCTTTAAAGAAGGATGCAGGCGCAGATCATGTATGCTTGCTGTGTCTATATCATTACACTCGGAACCATGCTAGTAGAAGAGTGCCTTTTCCCCTTGCCTTAATTTTTAACACTACTGAAAGAAAGATAAATAAAATACTCTGGTTAATTGCTCTTTAAATTGTATGTACTTTAAATGTCAAAACTTTTGAGGGAAAGAGGAATTCCAAGCTCGATGTAAGTTTAAATAAATACGTAGATACAACTCAGCTTTGCCTGCTGTGGCACCTATCTGTGTCTACTGCAAAAGCTTGTCAAGTAAAAGCATTCTACAAGAAGAGTGCAAACTTAAGAACTAAGAGAAGACTGACTATTCATAACTTATCCTCCAACAAACCAAAACCTATAAGAACCTACTACCCTTGAGCAAAACTGCTTTTCCCGGAATAGCTGAGTGGTCAATGTAATTAATTTCAACTTTTCAAATTTCATGTTCTGCGAAAAGTAGATGCATCGAGTACTGTAAAATCAGTAATGCCATTCTGAAATGTTCAAAAAGGAGGAACTTGGGCCGGAAATTTTCAAAAATGAGGAAGTTGCGCGTAAAGCGTGACAAACAGCAAGAAGACATAAGACAGTATATTAGTTTTCAAGTTAGACATAGCTTGTCATTGTTAATGTGTTTATAATACTTAGAATTTAATACCAGTGTAGACAGTTGGACAATTTATCCTGGCTTACTGAACTTTCGAAAGAAGGCATTCAAACACAGGACATCAACTTCTTTCTCCATCCAACTCCAGTTCCATTTGTTCTTCACGTTGGCGTCGATTTCACGAGCACTTCCGCCTTTTTCGACCACACCCGTCTCGCTATGTTGAACTGGAGTGAACCTTCTGACAGTGCCTGATGATTATTACTTTTCATCCAAAGATATCGCCACTCAGAAGGCCAAATTTATTGTTACCAAAGACAAATAGGTAAAAGTGGCCAGAAAATTGAATGGTTCGGTGTTGGCAAATTGCCATAAAATCCATATTTTCCAATATCATGGTTGCCAACTATTCAAGGGCTCCAGGCCTGAAATTTTTTTCGCCTGCCGCAGGTCAATGTAACGTGCCATACTTAGTGGCTAGGGAAATACGCCCATAAATCATACCCTTCTTTCTTACCCCTCTCCCTCTGTTACATTAAATTAATAACAACAACATTTATCATTAAGAACTGGCTAGGACATTGCAGGAAACTTTCACAAGGCAAGGCTTGCATTTTCAGATAAAGTCTTTCAAATATCAGTGACATACAATGTCCATATCATATTTATATATTTACATGTTGGGGAAAACCGGTCTAATGTTTGGTTGCATCAGCACCATCATCCGAACAAGAGCATCTTGCCGCAGTGGACCACCCTAGGTTAAAACGGCTTCTTTAGCCACTGGGCTGACTGGGACCATGGCCGGCCTAATTCGTCAAGCTCTCGTCTCCACTCCCCATCGCCAGGCATTGTTACATTTTGGGTCCTGTTTGTCTTTGGCAATAGCGCGTGCATCACCAAAGTTTTCATATCCTGATGGCATAATGTGGACACTCAGGCAAACGGTCACACCTAGATCTAGAACTAACTGCAACTGAACTAGAGCGGCGACTCAAATCGGGTCGAAATTATGCAGGCCGGTTTCGATTATAAAATATTATGGAATCGGCAGCCAAAATCTGTCTAGATTTCTAACTTCAGGACACTCGATTACTACTTAGAATCTGTATGTAGTCGTCCTCGTCAGGGTGTGTCGTAAGTAAGGGCCGCTACTCCCAGAGAGGAAAAAAAAAATGGGTTCTTCGTACGCGCCGTACTTCGCTAAATTCGCGGCGTTCATGGACAGAATAACACATTTTCCGCCCAGTCGTGTCGGTTTTCAGACCCAGTCCAGCTTCGACCGGCCCCGCCAAGCCGGAATTCCGGCCCAGGCGGAACAGTTGGCAACCGTGCAATATTCGTCACGTCATAGAATTTCATTTTTGCTAAAAATATAATAAAATAGCGGAGAGTGGAGCGGCGGAGTTTATGTCGCCCGAAAAGTGGATATTTTTTTTCCTCCAAGAGGCCGATAGTGGAATTCCATGGAATAGTGGATGGATGGCATCTCTGGTTAAATCACTTTTCAAATTCACTCTCATTTCTGCATTTATACCCTGGGGGAACATCAGGTACAAGTAGAACAGCGAGCCAACAGATACAATATACAGTATACACATGTGGATCACTTATCAGCCTTACAACCAGACGAATTTAGCCTGCATGCCAAAATCAGGTTCACACTGTAATGTCAAAACCGTGAAACAAGACAGGACTCACCATGTACTCCAGGCTGATGAAAGGATCATTGACTGCCACAACCTTCACGTTCTTATCCAAGGCAGCACGCAAGGTCAAACGACCAATGCGGCCAAATCTGGAACGAAACAGCATAATCTTCTCCGTAATAAATCAGCCCAATCATAAACAAGGCTTCATCTATTGTGCTGACTAGATTAAATATATAATCAGATATTCTCAAATGCCTTATGACAGAAAATCTACCATAAATAAAACTGCCTAAACATCCTGCAAATTCCCTGCAATATGGAAATTTCTTAATCATCAAAATTTTACACTGTCTTATTCTTCAGACAATATCATAAGAAAAAAAAAAGTGCATGCCACTTCATCTCCCATACATCATACTTTTTTTTTTGAAGTAGAATAAAGGCGGTATGGACTGATATGGAACTTGTCAGGCATTCAGGAAGCTCCTGTCACTTACCCATTGATTCCAACAAGGAGTTCAGGCATCTTGCTTGTTTATCTGAAAAGAGAAAACTGGGCAAGATAAAGGCATTTGCTACATTGCATCAAGGGATTGCAGAATTATCATTAATAACACTGTTGCCTACACAGCTTCTCACAAATCAAATCATCAACAGCTTCCATTATTTTCATTGGTACAACTTACCCTTACATGATCGCCCTGGCCCTAATCCTATTGCCACAGTTCTGACCATATTGTTCGTTGCGACTGAAGATCAGTCACTATCAGTATATTGGACCACACTGAAAGACTTCCAATTTGCACCCCACACTTCTAATAACAAACATAAGAGAAATAAAATGTGACTACTGATTGTGTTCTAGGTGCGGGACACAAATCGTGGTCTTGCCAACAACTTGCCATTTACCTCATAACCATGTCTTTATTCAGCTGATAAAATGAAATGTGGTGTTGAGAATGAGATATGTAGTGAGCTGCTTGACTTCCTTCTTAAAGTGTAAGTCACACTAAATCTGATTTTCCCCTTATACTGATGAAATCCAGTAACTAGATGGCCAGGAATTTAAAAGAAAGACTGCCAAATGGCCTATTCTAATTGTGTTCTGCCTTAAAATTATGTTGGTCTCATGAACAAAGACTGTCCATACGTCTTCACCCAAAAGTCCTGTCTCTTTGTTTGAATAATATATAATTGCTATACACACTCCAAATGCAGATCTGTTTTAGTCTGTAGGTCTGCTGGTCTAGCCTAGATTAGGTGATTATCTTCATCAGTAATCAGCAAATTCTACCCGGCTCTTTATAATGACCTTGAACTTGGGACCAAGGTTGCACATCAACCTTGACACTTAAGATTGTGAATTTCTGATCCCAAACCTCTTCGTCAGCATAATCCATTTTCTTTCAAATCTGGAGCTGATCAGATCGGTCAGCAACAACTAACATGATTCTCGTACTTCACTAAGGATCACTGCTAAATTATCTACAGTCCGGTCCAAAACACCGTGATTTTGTCCTCAAAGAGGTCAACCGAATGCCTACATCCGCTACTCAGTGACCGGTCAGGTCATTTCTGATCAAAAATGTCGTCAAACAACAAACAAATACCTTAATAAATACGTTTGTATGAATTATGATTTCATGCATTTAATCTAGACAAGGTATACTTCTGCTTCTTCATGATAAAATAAATGTAGAAGACAACCAAGTTACCTGCGTGTGCGTCTACCGGCTTTCTGACGATAATAAGGCGGAGAGAGAAGAAGTGTAGATCGGCGCATGCGTATTCGGAATGACATCATACTCGGTTCAACTCGTAGTGTTCCGTCAAGGTTTAGGTCAACCCTGTTTCACGTAGGCAAGAAAACGTGTCGATATTCGCGTTTTGTTTTTTTTCGACCGTGAGGCCTTGCGCATGGGCCAATATTCTGCCTAATTAATGTATTCCTAAACTTGCGCCAAATTTGAAAGGAAAGCTTCATTGTCATACAATCCGATACCCTGTTATTCCAATAAAACAGTCTTTCAGTGTCTGTCAAAATGATATATACTAATGCCTATGTCTGCCCCAGACAGCCTAAAGGGTTACGTTATGCAAAGTCCAAATTCTTATACCCACTGCGCGGGTGACGGCCACAAGCTTACGTCTAATACGTTCTACCCGCACTGCCAAGCTGTCTAGTCAGTGCTCTGCGGGCGGGTGATAACACGTCGGCATGTATCTTTTAATTCCACTATAAACGGCAGCTGTGTCAAACAAAATCATGCTGAGGCAATAAATATGCTGAATACTTTACCTGGCTTACAGGGTCAAACTTTACTTTTGAATTTGGATGACCAAAACCATCATTAATTGAAAGCTGAACAACACACACATTGTCAGTACAATGTAGTATGTAGTTGCTGAAACTTCAGTGACGTCATCATTGATGCCACAAGCCGCAGGTTCGGGGATGGGGAATAACTCTGGACGCAAGGGCAAATTCCGGTCACTCCAGCTGTTGTTTTTTTTTTTGCATTATATTACACACGCGTGTGGCACTGGTAACAGAAGGATGCTCTGTCTTCTTGGTATGCACAATAGATAACTTCCAGAGAGAAAATATACTGGAAAATAGAACATTATTTTTGACATGCGTGTCCACGTTTAAGTCAAAGAGTGTAGGCCTATACATGTAGGCTATATTAGATCTAATCAGGGTTGTTGTAACGAGTAAAAAGTAACGCGCTACGAGTACTCGTTACAGTTTTCGAGTAACAATTACTTACTCGTGACATACTTCATGTTAAGTAACGAAAAATACTCGTTACCGAATTTTCGTGTAACATTTACATAATTACTCATTACTTTTTTCGTTAGTTGTGTGTGCGTGTGTGTTTGTATGTGTGTCACGCGCTTGCTTGACGGCCCGAATTGGATTTTTGCTTGACGGCCCGAATTGGATTTTCGGGGAAAACAAAACAAAATCAAAGCAAGCCGATGTCGGGCGCAAGCTCCTTCGTCTGATCACGTGTGCAAAACTAAACGGTCATGAAGATCGTGGTGTCCACGTAAGGGCCGAGACAGAGTGAACTCACATTTCATACAACTTCACACTGCTTTCTTACTGCTTCTTCACCGGTTGCACAAAAACTCTATAAAACCGTTGTAAGCGAGCGGAGTGCAGCCTACAAACAACCGTTTGAAAGTTCACGGTGTCTCCTCATCGTCCACACACGGACGGGCCGTGATTACATTTTTACCACTGCGCTAAATTTCGTTCTCGGTTCATCCGGGAAGGATGACGCAATAGCGAACGGGGGAGGGGATGGGGGTGGGTGTGCATCATTGTTTGACATGGAGATGATGAAAACAATGAAGGACTTGGGAGAAGGTGTGGCAAAATCAATGAAACCAGAAAGGGTGCAAGACAATGATGAAATGTACTGCCTCAGTCTTGTTCCAAAAATGAGAGCACTAGATGCCATTATAAAGTTGTACTACACGAATGCTGCGCAGTATGATTATCATCATTATAATTAAGTTGAAGTTGCTCAGTTGCAAATAAAGCCATCGTTTTATTATCATTGAAACACCACTGGTTTACTTGATTTTTTTTTCAAATTTCTTGCCAACCTACCTACCTATCTATCTATCTATCTATCTATCTATCTATCTATCTATCTATCTATCTATCTATCTATCTATCTATCTATCTGCCTGCCTGCCTGCCTGCCTGCCTGCCTGCCTGCCTGCCTGTCTGCCTGCCTGCCTAAATACCTAAATACCTACCTACTTTAAGTAGTACTGACCTATCCACCTACTTACCTAACAACCGACAAAATCGAGGTGCGTGTCTAAATGGCCGCATTGTGAATTTTTCCTTAAAATGGCGATTCTCGGTGCGGCCATTTATTGTCACCCACAGTTATGGTTATTACAGCAAAATCATTCAGTACATGCTATTAGTAACCTATGTTATCCAATAAAGCAAAATTTGCAACGTGAATCCACTATGGCAAGTACGTATCAAAATTAAACAATGTGAAGTTCAGAGTGAGTAAAATCAGTTAAATTGTTCTAACGGCGGCAGTAGACAGCAATGATCATGTTTTCACAAACTAATCAGCCAAGATAAGAAAGTAAATGTTTAATAACAAGACGTTCCTTGGCTGATAACGGCTTCCTGACATTGGTTTCCCGTTTCTCAGTGAAGGGCGATGTCATCTCCAGCAACAGATTAAAAGTTGCTGGCGTCATTCGTAAATAGCTGAGGCATTTTTTTTTGTGTCTCTCAGCATTTCTTCAAGGAGGTGGTGGCATTCTCCGTACATTAGTCTTCTTTTGAAAATGCTGTGGACCCAATATCTTCTTCTGTAAGCTTTCCTTCTCTTGAGCCAATAAAGCATCATGAGTCTCAAACAAGAAACTACGACAGCTGTTGACGGCATCTTGAACGGAAATGAGCTGTTAACGGCTTGTGACCTCACTCTGCTTGAGATTTCACATCACTTTCGTTTCACGGTTCAGCCACATAAAATGTGGAAGTAGTGTGAATTGTGAGTGTGGGTCTACTCTGTCTCGGCCCTAACGGTACCACTGATCCTCCGTTGTTCACTGCATAAACATCGTCACGTCATAATTATGTAAACAATCGAGATATGCGCAACTTTCGATCGCATTGGTTACCGGCGATTATTTTTCAACTGTGCTTTTGCTTGAAATTGAGATGAAAAGGAGCTAGTAGTGGAGCCGACCCGCAAGGAGGAAGTTGGTGGGGGGAGGGGTGAAGTGGACGGACGTAGGATACTAGGATCAGGCCTCACCTTCGCGCCATCCAGTCGCGGGCGGGAGGGGGGTGCAGGGGGAAGGGATGAAGGGGGGACAGGTTGTGTCGTGTTATGTCGGGCTGCCCGCGGTGTAAGGGAGGAAGGGGTGAGAGGGACGACCTTACCTGCGCTTAGTCGGGAGGAAGTGGGGCAGGACTGAGTAAGATGGCTGTATAATTTGAACACAAACACCAGACCACAAAATGTAACCGTCACGTGCAAGCCAGAATACGCCGGTGTCAGGCTTTATTTCCTCGTTTTACAAATACGACTTACTTATTAAGAGAATACGGCCGGCCGGTTGCAAACGCACCTGATCTGCACTCATTACAGAGATGTCATCCCCCCCCTCCCCCCAACTGCGTCACGAGCCATAAGCGAATCCGCCATCCAGTGTTGTGGTTCTCTCTTACCGTCACCAATCCAGTCATGCTAAGTGTTAAAATGTACAGATGTAACCCTTTAGCTTTATTAAAATGAAGTACATTATTGAAGACCTCATATAGAATCTAGTGGCTATATTCTTTTCATTCAAACAAATATAAGTGGAAATTCTAGAAATATTTTCCCTCCCCTCAGGCCTCGAATTCGATTTCAGATCCATTGGATCCTAGCTCTGAAATCGAATCCGGATTCGAAGCTTATAGGATCGAATCAGCCAAACCCTAAAAATTAGCCTCTCAGAAAATTAGGCACCATGTCAGAAAGTGTTGTTTTGAAAGAGATTTGTACAAATAACTGGGTGCTAACCTCCCTTTTTCTTCCTACTATAAAAAAAAAAATAACAGCATTAGAAGTTTTTTAACGTCTTTGCGGGAAAAAAAAAATGCCAGAATCAAAGAAAAATTCAAGAATAACAATATTCATTTACAGGGCCTTAAGAAGAAAAAAAAAACAACCTTAGGTGCCGATGACTAAAAGTTTTGTGACACCTATTAAAGGGGCAAATCACTGATTGTGTACATCCTAATTAATCCGCTAATATATAAAATCCCCCTTTTTTGGGGCCCTGCCAGCCAGTGTCAGAGTGTAGAAATGTGTAAAATGACATGTGATCTAAATGAAGCATCCAATTTTAAAGTTTCAGGTACAATTTGAGCTTCTAGATAAAAAATAAAATGTGTAGGCCTATGTATTCGCACGCGGTCAAAACCAGCTAAATGAAAAATTGGGGACCACATCAGAATTCGAGGTTACCCTTTTCGAAAGAAATTTGTAAAAAAAATTGGGCGTTGACCCCCCTTTTTCTTCCCGTTAAAAGATCGGGCAAAAGAAGTACTTTAACCTCCACGGAAGAAATTTCCCGAAATCACAGTGGTATGTAAGAATAACACAAAATATTAATAGGGCCAAAAGAAGAAAAAACAATAGGTGTCATACCGTGTCAAAGAGCAGAATGACCGCTTAACGGTCAAAGGGAAACAACCAGTGAAAAGAAAATCGTGAGCTAGTACACCCATGAATTGTCTCCCATCCATTTCGGTCTATAATTTTCACGATTATGTCCCATAAATTTTGCAACACTTCGTCTTCTCTCTCTCTCTCTCTCACACACCCACACACACACACACACAGACAGACGGACAGACATACAGACAGACAGACTTACTTTGTGTTCTTCCAGAAGACATGACCGATAACCACACATTAANACACACACACACACACACACACACACACACACACACACACACACACACACACTTAGTCACTCATTCTGTGACTGTCTCTCTCTGTCTGTGACTGTCTCTCTCTCTCATTTTCTCTGTTTTTCCTCTTTCTTTTTCTCTCCCTTCTATCTCTCCCTCGTTCTCTCCTTCTTCCTTCCTCTCGTTCTTGTTTTCTCTCTCTCTCTCTCTCTCTCTCTCTCTCTCTCTCTCTCTCTTTCTTTCTCTCTTCAATACACACACACAGACC
>JAWQUT010000733.1:14600-26663 GCA_033807755.1 Ellobium chinense
TGTAATTCTATGATTCCACCTAATGCCCTCTCCTTTCTTTCTTCTTTCTCATTTTCCTTTTCTTTCTCTCTCCCTCACGCCTGAACCTACGCTTCACCTCGCCTCGCCTCACTCTACCCCTCCCNCCCCCCCACACACACACACACATACATACATACACACACTGATCGCCGCTAGATTCGCATCATGCAGTGACAGAAGCCACATGGTTAGGATTCGGAATCTCCGCTGCACAATGCACACTCCGCCTACACTTGACCGGTATGACCATGTTCCGAGGGCAGGCAATTGAAGAAATGGCCTGAACTTGAATCGGACCCTAGGATTCCCAAATAAATGTCCGTGTGCTACCGATATAATGATCTAGCTGAGGAACAGTGGATTTATTGACCATAGTAAGGCTGTGAACTACCAGATCCGGTGCGTCACAATACGTAAAGAAGTGACTTTTAAAAATGAGATTTATCGAATGTAGAACTTCCGCATTAGCGGTGGGATCTCTTACCATTATGTAAGAATTACAATTGAGAACTTGCGCTTCAATGGTGTGATCTTTTACCAACATAAGAATTACATTAATTCTGCATGTTGAACGCTACCAAAGGTGCATTCAGCTCCGGTGTATCAATGTAATTCTAACGACGGTAAGACGCCCCATCATTGATGTGCAAGCTCTCAATTTACTCAGCATGTTGCACGCTACTTAGGGTGCATTCAGCACCGATGCAGTTACGGTAAAAAGATCCCGTCTTTAATGCGCAAGCTCTCAATTAACTCCACATGTCAAAAGCTATTAAGGATGCGTTCAGCATCAGTACACTAATGTAGTTCTTACGATGGTAAGAAATCCCCTCGTAAATGCCCAACTTCCTGAGTGTAGATTTGTAAAGGTGTTTAAGTTTAGCTATTAGCATTGGCGAAAGATGTTATACAAAAACCAAGTGGGATCGAGCAAACAAACCACGGGAGTTGCGACAAGAAGCCTACTAGTCTAGACCATGTCTAGCGAAGACGGTGGTTCAATGCAGAGGGGATGGGAAAGATACCGAAACATGAAGAAACGTGGAAACTATAGAGCCGTATAGCCTTTTTCAATGGGAATCAAGTCATAAGGAATGGCTACAGAGCGTGAAAAACTAGTAGAAGATTGGTGCCGTCACATGCGCATACCCGTCTGGACTAATCGTCTGCAAGTCATTCTCACTCTTTGACGTCACCCAGCACAGACAATGGCGGCACGAGCAGGGTGAAAATCCCAACCTTCCAGCAGGTTTTCCTTAGAAACCGTCCAGCGAAAGAAAAAAATATAAACGGTTTAAATTCTATGACAAAAATAATGTGGACTCTTAGGCCTTGCAGCTAATAAGTATCCATGTCCCTTTAAGTTACTTTGCTGAAATCAGAGGTTTTACTCCATTACAATCGTCCATATTCTTGCCTAATCTAGACTGTAGACATAGAGAACTATCAAAATAATATATTATATTCACTCAGAAACGCATACACATTCATCTATCCACAAATCCACAAACATCCCAATACATACACACACAGACACGCACACCAAAATATATATACACACACACGTGTGCAACGCTCAAACACCTGCACAGTTATGCCTATACATATTACAATAAAATCCCATATAAAACATGCCCTTGGTGTACTTATTATTGAGGTATACTTGATATACTTGTTGATACGTACCTCATTAATGAATAAATGATAGAATGATAATATCCGTGCACGTGAAATTCAGTCTTAATACCAAGTAAGTTATACTTATTAAATAAATCAACACTTAATATCGAGGTTCCTCTACATGTACACATAAGGAGATAAATCAACCTTTATTTACTCTCAAGGGAATATGTTTTAAAATGTCTGTTAGTATCAGTATTACCTATTAATCAGCTGCACATGGGAGAGGAGGAAGGGGAAGTCAAGATATTAAGTTATTATATCAATAGGTATATCTCTTTACTAGGTATGAAGTCATGTGCGCGAATTCTTAAGTCCTTGATAAGTATAACATATACTTTTTTGATGCACCAAGGGGCATTTGATACAAGAACGTTATTCAATGAAATGATAATTACAAAATTTTTAATAACAAGGTAGGTCTGATCATGGATTTCTGCTTCTAATGTTAAGATTACACAGATCTGTCCCTCTTCCCGAGCGAAGAAGCCGGCATAGTGATATAGATCTATGGATTACACTGATTTCGTGGGGATACCCTACAGAAGAACAGTTTGATGAAGTAGATTTTGGTCATTAAAACAATTTTAGCGCCAGGAACGTCATTTTCTCCATGCTCCACATAGAGCTGATCACTAGCCTCGGCCAATGTTATGCACGGATATGCACTTTGACCTCCCAGCCTTGCCAGGTGCCCTTCGACTGATGACGTAGGCGGTTATCGGACTTAGAGCAATACGAGGTTCACGCGGAAGATCTGAAGAACCCTATATGGTTCCCGCATAACATTATACATAATTATGAGGCTGTGGATGCTGTGCTGTATTCACATGAAGTCGGACTGATTTTTCTTCATTAACTTCTACTTTTCCACGGTGTGAGGATTGTGCCCAGGGTCAGAGGCTAATGAAAGCCAAGAACTTATACAAACTTATATCGTTTTGCTGTTGTTACAGATGCATCTGAGGTGTACATTGATACTAATCTACATATACTTTGTATCTTTAGGGAACACGCATATCTGAATGTTTTACTATGATAGAACTTACATGGCGTCAAACCAGTGCAAGATTAACCTCTCAGCACGAGTAGCATACTATGCTCCCATCCNTTTTATCCTGCCCAAAGTTCAAGACGGAGAGATATAGACGACTCTTCTTATCAATTTGATCTTATTTAAGAATATTGTTTGAATCATAAAACATTAAATCGCACAACTCACCTCTGCTATTCAACACAGAAAATGCAGACTGAACGTTATCAACCTGTGGCCGTACGCATAATCCATAGAGGTTAGTTAACGCACTGCGGTAACCACGGGAAACTCCCAAAACATTAGTAGTGTTCACCGTGGTTAACGCAGTAGGGTAAAATCACGCATGGATTATGCATGCGGCCATTGAAGAGGAAACGCACCAGTGGACGGAGGCATAATCCATATGTTAGTTAACGTATTGCGTTGACCACAATGAACAATACTTATTATGCTCTGCGAGTTTTCCGTGGTTACCGCAGAACGTTAACTAACGTACGGATTATGCACACAGCCACTGACCCTCTGAGAAAGGAATCTGGATTATGAGGAACAATAATGATCGGTTTTTACAATCAACGGTATGAGTGTAGTATCTTTTCGTGAATCCAATACGATGGAGCACACTTAACACGGACACTCCGAGTACGTAAACACGGATATTGATTCCAATTTTCCTTCTCCTTTTTCCTTTGTAAATCTAAAAAGTAGTCTGTCAGAATGGATTTGCCAACTGACACTGGTTTTTATTCATCACTGGCCGTATGCACAGTCTATACGCCAGTTAACATATTTCGTAAACTACAGTGAACACTACTACTCTTTCCCTCTGGAAAATTTGCATTTCAAATCCCCGAAATTTGCACCAAGGATTGCAAAATTTGCATGAAAAAAGTGGTAAAATTTGCTCCCAAATGAACAAAAAATTTACAAAAATAGCCTCGTAACTTCGTAACATTCATCACCACATCACATTGTTTACAACGGTACTATTGCTGCATTGCAAAGTTGTCGACATGGAGCACATTTTCTGTGTTCCTGTGACCAGTATTGCAACTGTGACATAAAAAGGGCATTTCCCCGCCAAAATCGGCAAAAAGTGCACCAAACTTGCGGAAAATGACTAAATTTGCAAAACTTGCAAAATTGCAGCAAAGCCTAAAAAAAATTGCGGAAATTTTCTGTAATTTGCAACCGCAAGTTTCTGGGGGTGCAGACTACTGTTTTGGGAATTTTCCGTGGTTACCACAGTGCATAAACTAACATAAAGATTGTGCATGGGCCTAGTTATCGATAAAAAGTCACCTGACAAAAAGTAACACGGATAAAAGTCATCCACATACAACGTAATACGGATGAAGAATCACGAGTTAAAAAAAAAAGTAAAACAGATAAAAAAGTCACCAGGTTAAAAATTAGCACGAATGAAGAATCACACGAAAAGAAAAAAGTCACACAGATAAAAAGTCACCCGGATAAAAAGTAACACGGGTGAGGATCACAAGAAAAAAAAATGTAACACAGATGAAAAGTCACTCGGATAAAATGTAACACGGATGAAAAATCACACGAAAAGAATAAAGTAACAAAGATAAAAAATCACCGGATAAACACGGACGAAGACTCACAAGAAAAGAAAAATATGTAACAAAGATAAAGAGTCACCCGGATAAAAAGTAACACGGATGAAGAATTACATGGAAGAAAAAAACAACAACAACACAGATACAAAATCGCACAGAACAGAAGTCACACGTCACGTTGCCTGTAACAGAGATCGTGATGTGCTAGCCTAGCTTGAGTACATTCTTCAGCACATATTATAGACACCCATGTAAATTATAACCTTTGTTAACTAATGTTGAAAAACAAAAACTATTCAGAGAAAAAGTATTACTATTCAGGTATAAACACAGACCTATCTACTCTGGACATCTCCCGTCTCAACTCAAAACTAGAGTGATGACTGCAGCAAGGTGTCAGCCGGGGACAGGTTTGGGCAGAACTGAGAGAATATGAACGCGGTTCATGAACTTAAGTTCGGTGAACGTGAACTTGCTCTGAGCGTGATAACTATTTCAGACGAACTGATCTAGATCTGAACTGGAGCTATTTTGAGTGCTTGATTTGAACTTTTAAGTTTCTACCTAACGTTTAGTTCAGTCGCAATCGACCTCGAAAATCAAAACTGAATGCCCATTTCATAAACCAAGAGGAACGGATCTTATCTGAAGATAACTCCGTTTTCATAGGAATGAACTAAACTTGATCTAAGAGCTTCTTCCCTCTTAATGAACTGAACTTGATCTGAACTGATTGTTTTGCTGAACTTACCTAGCCCTGGCCGAGGGGTAGTGAGGGGGGAGGTTGCAGAAAAAAAGAGTTATATCCCTGACGACCCATACTCACTCGATCCATAATATGATTGAGTGGTCGCACAGGGCTCGCTGACATCAATTCATCAGCTAATATATCTCCTTACACTATGTAATAGTGTAGTATAATGTAATCTAGACTAGTTATGAAATACCGACCTCGTCGCTTCGATAAGGACGCGAGGTAACGTGAAGCATTACCCAAACATTAGCAAGCGCCTTTTTTTTCTGTAGTTTTCGTTTGCGAATGAGAATCGTAATTGCTTCCTTCACAATCATGAAATTCAACAGGTATTAGGCTGAGATCTGAATCATTATTATGAAAAGTGGGACTACTGTAGGCAAGTGTGGACGAAAACCATGAAAGTCTTCTAATTTTCATGATGCAGAATAGTGTAGGCCTACGCTAATATACGAACATTGTTGGTTGAAACACTGAAAATACATGTAGATTTAAAGGGACAGGCATACATTTTTATCGTATGTATAGTTAAAGGGACAGGGCTAGATATTCGCTTCACAGCCAATAGTGCATTACTCCATCAAACTTTTGAGACGTAAAGAAAACCATGTCGAAATCCATCTCTTGTGTGAAATTTTCTCGCCTCGGGGTTCACTGATGGTGATGTTTATTATTAGAAGTTGCATGTCTTGATTGATTAGATCAAAAGGTTGACAGACTTCTTTAATTGGATGAAAACACGGTTTGATCACATGCTTAAATTAGGGTGTCAGTAAAAAATCTCTCCGTCGGACAAATTGCCCTAGATTAAAATTTGTGAACTTGCCTGCGAATTAGTTTGCATTCTCTCCTGATTTTGTACTAAACCCGAAGTTCGGGCCATTTACATCGGTATCGGTGTGGCCTTCTGTGCGGTTAGGTTGTTTACGCCTTCCGATGGATCGGTTCGTAGGTCGAAAACGAAATGAAAGACCTATATTTTAAACATCATTTTTAATAAGCTCATTGAATGCTGCAAGCTATTAAAAAAAGACTTAGAGACTGTGGAATTTCTTGTAAGTGAGCGTGGAGAAAACAGTTTATTGGCTCAAAAGATAAATCAGATTAGATTAGGTTTCTGTAACCTAAAAGTCGAAAGCTAGACAATGATAAGAGGGATGTGCTAGGATGGAGCTAAATGGAGCACGAACAGCGACTGAGTGATAGAGATGATNAAACAAAACCATGTCGAAATCCATCTCTTGTGTGAAATTTTCTCGCCTCGGGGTTCACTGATGGTGATGTTTATTATCAGAAGTTGCATGTCTTGATTGATTAGATCAAAAGGTTGACAGACTTCTTTAATTGGATGAAAACATGGTTTGATCATATGCTTTAGGATGTCAGTAAAAAATCTCTCCGTCGGACAAATTGCCCTAGATTTGTTAACTTGCCTGCGAATTAGTTTGCATTCTCTCCTGATTTTGTAAACTAAACCCGAAGTTTCCTTCGGTATCGGTGTGGCCTTCTGTGCGGAGCACTTGTCGTTAAGGAAACTAGTTAGGTTGTTTACGCCTTTCGATGGATCGGTTCGTAGGTCGAAAACGAAATGAAAGACCTATATTTTAAACATCATTTTTAATAAGCTCACTGAATACTGCAAGCTATTAAAAAAGACTTAGAGACTGTGGAATTTCTTGTAAGTGAGCGTGGAGAAAACAGTTTATTGGCTCAAAAGATAAATCAGATTAGATTAGGTTTCTGTAACCTAAAAGTCGAAAGCTAGACAATGATAAGAGGGATGTGCTAGGATGGAGCTAAATGGAGCACGAACAGCGACTGAGTGATAGAGATGATACATGAATACAACACGTAGTGAGTAAATTCAGGTCACACACGAGCAAAGTTATGCAAGTAGTCTGGATTAGACTATCATCATCATCATCACCATCATCATAATAAATATAATTTTTTAAAAAATGGGTCTTTATGTGGAGATGGGGGTGGTGGTGGTGGTTTTGGGAGAGGGGGCGGTGACGAAGTGTTCAAACAATAAAACAGGGCTCTCAGAAGTTTCCTTGTCAATATGCTCTCAAATCCATTCATTTTGTAAAAGTTACATAGTCTTCTGTGTTACTGCTCAGTGGAAATAGGTAACGAAAATTAGGAGAGGAGAGACACCAGTTTTAAATGACTAGTGTTATATAGTGAAATTATTTAGATGTTTGTAACGGGAAATCTGGTCGCCGATTTTCAAGATTCCATTATTATAAGACTGTTTACAATTATTTTCATACGATACTAATAAATGGAATTAAGAATTTAATCAGGAACAGTATTTTAGACATTCGGGATATTTTTTTTTTTTTGTGTGTGTGAAAAGTGCCTGGAAAACAAAAAAACCGATTTTTCTATCCTACTGTATTTGATCTATGAACTTTGATGAATAAGCCAGGTTAACCAGATTTCATGCTTTCCCCTCCCCTCTCTCCTGCATGAACAGTATTTATCTGCCGCAGACAATCAAATCAAAGCAAATTTTCAAATGTGCCTACAAAAATGTGTTATCTCCTGCTTTTTGTCATCAGAGCATACGAGCTTTGACGAAGAAGTCAAGTATTTCAAATTTTCATGATTTTGCGATTTATTACTCCCAATACAATGTGGCATATTCGGTTACGCCTTTATCGGCGATCGGATGATTCCGTTGCACGCGTCTGCTGTTGCGTCATGTCGACGAACCCTAACGCGACCTTTGTAACCTTTAGGGTCATAGGTCGTACAGGGTCGAGATATAATATACAGTGAAACCTCGCTATACCGCCACCCGTTATACCGCCATTCCCGCATACCACCAGCTTTTCGCCGTGGAACGGATCTGACACCTATACAAAGTCATTAAAAATCTCGTTATACCGCCATCCGCCATCCGCCAACAGTTTAACTGTTACATTCATAACTTGAGTATAGTAAATATTGCTCGTTATACCGCCAACGTAAATTTAACCCCCCACTCCCCACTCCCCACCTCTACCTAAATCCAGCTAACAGACGGAACATCACTTGGCGCCACAGTCTTTTTGGAAGCGAAGTCCTGATAGGCCTACTGATGGGGCATGCAGTGGGAAAGGCGGGTCACAGTTCAATCTCCTCTCGCTCAATAGGCCTAGAGAGTTTGCGAACGAACGTAAGCGCGCGCGAGGTGATGCTTCAACTGGTTCGCACCGGTCGCGGGTACGATGCAAACAGCACACATTGATCTATGACGTAGGCCTAGCGCTCGTGTGATTCTCTGACCCGGATGTGTAATGTGTAGTAGTCAACTTCTTTTCTTATCATTCTCTAACTTGACACATACTCTATTGTTTTAAAATCAACTCAAGTCCTTAACGTTGTTTTGTTTACCTGATGGCAGAAAAACGCTCAAGACTCGCTCTGACTGTGAAAGAGAAGCGCGAGATAAGTGAAGGTTTATGTCTAGTGGAGAGATAAGGGAGATAACTGCATTAGTTTAGACATGTGAGCCAGTCCAATGTTGGTAAATTACTTATTTCCCTTGTTCTACATGGTATTTTCGTTATACCGCCATTCTCGTTATACCGCCATTTTTCTGTTTGCCCCTTACTTGGCGGTATAACGAGGTTTCAGTGTATATACGAGAAGCGGGCAAAGACGATGTGTGACAGAGGTGAGTATGAGAGACAAAAGAATTGTTGTTTCTGATCCAGCCCCTCTTGAGCTTTTGCTCTTCGGCTCAATGCCATGTAGTGATATTGACTAGTTCTCTGCAGCTGCTCTGAGATATGAAGATGCCAATGTCTTTTTTTCACTGTTGGCCATATTAGGTTTTACACCTCACATTAACTTATCCTGGGGTGCCGTGTCAAAATACTTTCCAAACATGTTGTTTAGCCCTTCCTCCAAATTTTGACACCAAGAACAAGGCCCCTGAACCAGTTAGCTTTTGAGAACTTAGGCAGTGAAGCAGACAATATAATATTTTAGGCCTTTTCACTCAGTAAACAGGGTAACCTTACCCACCTAGCAACAACCACAAATTTTATACTTGAGTGACTAAACCTCACCTATTCAGAGTCTACACATGTATTTGAACCTATTTAAACCTTTGAAATTAAAATCCAACCCCTTCTTCCCCTCCCCATGGCCAGTTTTCTGATTTTATAGGGACTATTTAAAATTGCATATCAAAATGCCAGGTACTGTTGGCATCTTCATACCCCGAGGAACTGCACAGTGTGTTGTGTATGTTGGGGGATGGTGGAAGAAGCTGTTCCCATTTATCACTGAGAGCAACACATTCAAACAGGTAGTGGGGTACAGTTTCATAAGGGTGGGGGCAGAGGTGGCACATTTTGGGNGGGGGGGGGAAGTTCTGGGGTTTGATCCTGTTGAGACGCAAATTCAGGGGAATGTGCTGCGTTCTGATGCAGAGAGAGACAAAGAATAACATTCAAAGTACAAATATTTTTTTTTTTACCCAAACGATTATCCTTGTCAACTCAAAACACACCAACAGTGATTATTGTGCACTTGTAGTAGCAATAACAAATTCAATGCAACTTGGGTGCAAATGCTGGGTAGGGAGAGGGTTGGTAGTTTGATTCTCCACTAAACGTTTGTTGAAGCTTTCCTTTATGGATACATATGCAGTTTCATAGCCTCATCACTTGGAGGTCTCTCTCACTGATAGAAGAAATATCAGGGAATTTCTTGTTTTAGTCTGTCATTAATTTGCAACAAAGGTAATCCTTTTAAGTGTCCTTCAAAATCTAGAAGTTGATTTGCTATACTATTTTCATGGTTTAGTTTATGTTTCTTATACAATTCATCTATTTCACATTATCTTGAACTCGCAGATTTCGTATGCTTAAAATGCAAATTTCAGTGCAAATTTTGCTACTTTTTGGATGCAACGTTTAGGGGTCTGAAATGCAATTTTCTGTAGGGACAAAAATGGTATAGGATTCTGATATCTGTAGAATGCTGTGATTAAGTGAGAATCGCTGATAAGGATAAGGATAAGGATAAGGATAAGGATAAGGATAATTTTATAAGTCCACAAAGGGAAATTTACCTTGTTACTGTGTGCTTACAAAACACACACTGCGTTTCAGTGGGGTCCACTTTACATGTAGTAGGACTAAGACAACCCAGTCTCTAGACAGTAAACCCCAACACAAAGATTTGCAAGCCATTCTGGAGATATGTTTCCATTTATTTACACCTCCTGACAAAAGCAAGTCAAAGGAACATTATAATGTCATGTATGTCTTCCACTCATTTACACCTCTTTCAGTCTCTCACTCTTACACACTCTTTTGTCTTCTCCCTCTCTCTGCATTTAAGTCAGAGATGGAGATCCCCTTGCCAAAATAAATTTAAGAATCCACAGCTTTTTGCACTTGGCAAATGTTATTGGTACAAAGAAGTAATGCAAATGTGGGTCAACCTTCTTTTTTCTCAGCAAATATGAAAACAAATTATTTGAACCACAAAATAAAAGACATAACCACTGTAGAAGAGTTAACCTTTTCTTCCTTGTGTGAAAATCTAATTTTCACAGATTTCATGAGTTGAGTCTGACTCACGAAAATTACCTTACATAAAAAGTGTCCCTCAGAACTTTTCAAAGAGTCTACTAGTTAGTAAATAATTTGTACAGGGGCAACAACCACAAGGGAAACTGGAATGAGGTGATTTCTAGTTACGTTCCCTGCAATATTGCAAATTGGTCAGTGCAGAGCAAGAGTGAACCATCCACAGTCGCTGTGTTTTGAGAAATTTCGGAATGAAGTTTATGTTGCCACTGGGTTATGAAGACTTGTAAAAGAGAAAAGTTGGCGTTAGAAATCCCCACAGGCCAGAAAAAGCAATTAAACCGATGTTTGTAGCAAGATTGCGTCAATATCTGGTTCCCTTTACCACCAAACTCACAAAAATGTGGAATGGTCCACTTTTGCTCCACGGCGACCAGTTATAGTATGTTTTTCTATCAGTGCAAAACAGAGTTACCAGCTTTGTCGTGCAACAACATAGCACCATATTTTCATGTAAATGTAACCAAATTATGATTATATAGTTTGGTGGTTACATGAGAAAACCTTCATACCAGCCATGAAAATATGATACTCACAGAAAAAAATGAAAGCTTATACAGTATCTGTGCTGGAGCTGTTGTTATAATGTACATCATAAGACCTTCAATCAATGAACACAAGAAACCTGCCAGTCTCAGGCAATCTGATGTATGTGACATCCTGCCACATTATTATCTACACATGTCTGTAGACTTCACCCATACTTACTTCAATAAAGCCACAAACAGAACAATCCATCCAAACTCAATCTAGATGAATTATTTATGTCTGTTGGATATAACTAACACATCAAATAACTAATGGCGCGAGTGCCATTAATTTTTCCAAAGTAACAGGTATATGACTTGCACCTGTCTTTATTTGGAATCACAAAAGACATAGTCCAGATATGTAGCAGCAGCAGCAGTAGTTAAGCAATATATGGAAAAACAGCTACCTGTATATCTTTGTCTGGCATACATGCTTTGTTGCCAATATTAAAGAAGAAAGTGTGTCAATACTTTCTGACAGTGTTAACCCTCTAGCGCCCACTGGTCCATATTTGGCATCACTGTAACAAAGAAAAATTTCCCCAGGGGGATAAATAAAGTATCTTATCTTATCTATCTTATCTTATCTATCTTATCTTATCTTAACGTCAAGGATCCAGTATGGAATGGTCCAAATATGGCACGGATGTTTCAGTGCCCAGAGGTCCAAATCTGAACCAAAATTTTTCACCTATTAAATATTGACATTGTTCACTATCAATGTTTTATAGGAGGGTATGTATTTTGGGGGGGCATTTGAAGTGTGCATGTGAATTTTCTGAATTTTCCTAACAGTATTTCTATGCCTGGGCACTAGAGGGTTAAAGAAGATCCCACAAGAATTTCCAAATTTCCAAGTATGTGG
>JAWQUT010000733.1:26816-62484 GCA_033807755.1 Ellobium chinense
CCATACCGACCCCTTCCCAAATTCAGCAAATAAGAACATAAACCTAAATCTAGACTATGTTACATCTGCTACTCTTCTTTCGACTAGCTACAACAAAGATATATGGCTATATTACCAGGATATTGTAAAAAAGAAAAAACCAAAACTGAAACACAAAAGTAATGCATTGAACAGGAAGGAGCTCTATGTTATACTTATCTTCATATTTTCAGAAATCAGCTAAAATGTCTTTATATTCTGAGCTAAATTTTACCCAGCATTGTATGGGCTGCACGTAAGGACGAACTACCATTGTCTATAACTGTGCCATAGGATAACTCTGTTCAGCATGAACGGTTAAGATGTTGGACTCAAGATCTAAAGGTCTTGGGTTTGATTCCCAATCATGGTCATGTTGTAAGTGCCTTGAGAAAGCATTTCATTCATGTTTTCCTCAGTCCACCCATCTGTATAACAGGTACCTGACTATAGGAAGTAGAAGATATTGTCAGAATGCTAGTGATCAGCGACTGTAAATGGCAGCGCCACTGTATACTCCCCACGAAGCTGAAGCTTCGGAAATCCCAAAGTGATCAGGCCTACTGGGGTAAATTGTGAAGTCGTGTGAGTGGGCTTTAGCATGGATCCAAGACTTACAAACTGTATTATTATTATTATTTAAAAAGTAAAATGTGCCTTCCCTGAAACAAGAAACTACTTGGAAATGATCTTCAAATGACACCAAAATAAGAATCCTTATATAGTTTACCTCAGCACAGAGACTAACAGGCAACAAAAGATGTTAATTATACATGCATTTATAACATATGTCTTGCAGCCAGTCAAAATGAGACTCACGTCGTGAAACTAGAGGCTGAAAGATCAGGCTTGAAAATGATAGTGTCATCTAGTATTAATCTGCTGCAGAAATTAATAATAAAATCGTTTCCATACACAAACACATTGATTTCATGGGCAAACCATCCACAATGGTGACTGGTAGGTAAAAGAGTTTTTAAAGGCGTCTTAGATGAATTCTGTAACATAAAGTTATTCTCCAATTGCAATTCTTCAATTCTTAGTTCTTTTTTTTATTTTCCACTGCATGGGGTGATCCCTGTCATTTCCATCAACTACAGTATATTGCTAGTCTTCACACAGGATCGGTCATATTTATATAATTATGAGTTATACCAGTGTAGCCCGTCTTATACAAAGATCAATGATATCCTAGGCCACGCAAATGACAAGATAAAAAAAACACACAAAAAAAATAAAAAATCAGCTAATGAAAGTACACACATTTACCTCTCATGTCAGTTCAGTAATTTCATTTGGTCTAAAAGTGCCTTCTTTGCTCATTTTGATTGGCGGCAAGACATCCAATCTCAGAGGCTGGACATCCAAGAGCAGATGTTAATTATACATTTACATGAACTACGAGGGGGTACCCAAAAGTTCCCGGAATTGTGTTGTAAAAAAATTATTTTTCAAGCTAGACATTTCAAACTTTAGTCCCCTTCAAAGTACTCTCCATGAGACTCAATGCACCTGTCCCGACGTTTGGACCAGCCCTGGAAGCAATTCCGGTAGTCATCCAAAGTGACGTCCTGTAGGGCTTCTTCCGTTGCTTCCTGGATTTGCTCAATCCGCTCAAATCTCATCCCTTTCAGCTTTAATTTCATTTTGGGGAACAAAAAAAAGTCACATGGAGCAAGATCTGGTGAGTATGGAGGGTGGGAAGCAACAACCATGTTGTTTTTGGCGCAAAACTGCCCGACTGACAAAGCATTGTGAGCGGGGGCGTTGTCCTGATGCAAAAGCCATTTCTTGGTGCGCCACTTGTCTGGACGTTTGCGCCTGATGCTTTCTCCTAGACGTCTCAGCACTTCGATGTAGAACCACTGGGTTACAGTCTGTCCTTGTGGAACGTACTCCATGTGAACAACTCCCTCAGTGTCAAAAAACAGGATCAATATGGTCTTGATGTTGGACTTGACTTGACGTGCTTTCTTGGGTCTCGGAGATGATGGTGACTTCCACTGACTTGACTGCTGCTTTGTTTCAGGATCATAGCCATAAATCCATGTCTCATCACCAGTGATAATTGTTGATAGAAAGTCTGGATCCTGTTCAAGATGCTCCTTCATGTCTTGACAACAAGTGACACGATTTTCTTTCTGCACTTCAGTGAGAAGACTGGGAACGAATTTTGCAGAGATGCGCCTCATGCCCAAATCATCAGTTAAAACACGTTGTACTGAGCTCCATGAAACGCCAGTAACTTGAACAAGCTCATCAATTGTTCGTCGACGATCTTGGTCTATGGCTTCTTTAATTTTCTGAATGTTTTGATCAGTCGGAGCGGTTGAAGGTCTGCCAGAACGTGGTGCATCATCAGTTGTCATGTCCCCACTTTTGAATCGCGCCTACCATTCATAAACTTGAGATTTTTTCATGGCTTGATCATTGTAGGCTCTGTTTAACATTGTCACAGCCTCAGCTGCAGTTTTTCCCAGGAGAAAACAGAATTTCACATTACTGCACTGCTCTTTCAAGTCCGCCATTTTTTCGTCAAAATCAGCTCAGTCGAAAATCGCACATTCTCATCAACAGCCCCTTAAATAAGAGCAAAAACAAGGAACTCATTCTCGAAAAAAAATTATGCTTGAGTGCATTTTATTTACAAGACTTTAAAGTTTATGAGACGAAAATTTAAGTTTAATCAGTCAAGTATTTTCGGAATTACAGCACAATTCCGGGAACTTTTGGGTACCCCCTCGTATATGATTTGGTGTATGGCACTCTTATATAGATCATCTCCTCTTATCATTGTTCATTGCTATATATATAACACAATGAGAAAAGACTGGAAACTTGAATCAGGAGGCAAAAACAACTTACAATCTCTATCATAGATCATCTCCTTTTTTTAAATGTTCATTGCTATATATATATAACACAATGAGAAACGATTGGAAACTTGAATCAGGAGGAAAAAACAACTGAGAATCCCTAACCCTGTGACAGAAAACAAAATCTCTTCTCAGATTTGTGATGAAAGATTAAGGAGATTTAAGTTTAAGCAAATTACAGAGCAAAAACAAAAAAAATGAAGGGAAAAATGTACAATAAATACATCTTAAATGACTAATTTGACTTTGGTTAATTGCAACTTCATGAGAGCAATAAAACAGACTGTGATTAAATGGGACTGCTGTTTCTAACTTCTCCTTTCAGATTTCCTCTTCTGAAATGTGCTGTGATCGAGCACAAAATGTTATGAGGCAGATATGACTCTTCAATTTTGATAGACGATGCATAAAAGTATGTAGAATCCTCATCTATGTTTTTATTTTATGGACTGATCTCAACTGAGGTCTAGACTGCAGCATTTATTGTGAAGAATCGCCTAGCAATGAATATGAAACAAAAAGATTGATGAAGATTCCCCTTCTCATTCAGCAGCACATAAAGAAAGTGCTATTATTATAAATCTCCATTTCCTCAGCTTCTCGCTTTTTCACCACCGGAAGTCAGCTGTTCTGCCCATAATTACCACTGCACCAGTGACTCAACATAAACAGTGTTCGTCGGTGAAAGTCTCTAACCTCGTAAGTCCACCAGGGCAAATTTTTCAGGAGAGACAAAAAACTAATTGTTTTTAGGCTACCGGGTATTAAACTCTCCTTTTTTACATAGATCGTATTCTAGATACCTAAAGAATAGTAGGGCATGTTTTTTTTAGACAAGGTTGTGGACCCCTTGTAATGTTATTAATAGACCAAAAGTGATTTTTGAAAAATCACTGACTTACGGGGTTAGAGACTTTCACCGACGGTATGCTATAACCTATTTGGCCAACTAGCTTTTTAATTCACCACTCCAAAATGTATCAAAGTTGGGTCATGCCAGTGACTTTATATGTGAACTGTGGCAACTTGTTGCAAACTGTTGGCTGTTGGCATCAGTAAAGATGATTTGGGTGTTGTAATCTGCCTTGATATCTTAAAGGAAGCATGTTTTGGTGACTGAGTTTTCCAGACATAAATGATGTGATGTAGTTTACTTGATATGCAATGTGGAAGTCCTAACATACATGTATCTCATGTCTGGGCTGAGGGAGGATATCTCACACTAAAAATCCCTTGCGGAGATGAGAAATGAAGTTGCCAATGTTGTGGGAAAAATTCTGTCTCCAAAGTAAACTCTAGGAGCTCTTGAAATTCAAAGATCTGCCCTTCTAATAGGTGCCAAGAAAAGAACCTAACATTTCAATAAGCTCTAGCATAGTGGCACAAGCTAAACTACATAATACTGTCAAAAAGTTAAATATGTGGGTGGATCAAAAAGTTTGTGACTTTGTATGGAATTTGGACAAATTGAATACATCAGAGTCTTTGAAAATAACTCTCATGAAAACTTTAGCTGTTTTTAGGGCCTAGTGTTGTTTCCAGTGAAGATGATATAATACAGCTGCGGCCAATGAAAACTTAAAATTTCTAGCGTGGTTATGTGACTTTTTAAGTAAATTTAAGTGAAATTTTGGAAGTTTGAATATAATGAAATGATGGATGGCATTTTTTGGTGCTAGTTGAAATGGGGTCTGGTATCAGATTATTTGGATATGCGAAGTTCTCTCTCATGCCACAGGGAAAAAAAGACATGACTGGACAGGATGTGGTTTGGGGNTTCATTAGGACAAGGCGCACATTTTCAGAAAAGTACACATACTCAAACCTATCAAGTGACAATGGTTGAATCTGTTCACTCTTCATTCAAACTCCTTTCTCGTACTCCAACTTCAACTTTCATGATCTCATTTGACTTTTCTGTTCCTGCAGAAAATTTCATTTTAAAACCCCAAAATTTGCATCAAGAATTTCAAAATTTGCAAGCAAAAAGTAGTAAAATTTGCATCAAAATCTGCAAAATAGCTTTGTTATATATTTATCATTACGTTGCTTAGTTTATGCCAGTACCATTGCAAAGTTGTAGAAATGGAACACATTTTCTGTGTTCTGCTGATGCAATATTGCGACTGTGGTGTAAAAAGTGATTTGTTCGGCATACAGTGGCAAAATTTGTCAAATCTGTGGAAACTATCTACACTTGCGAAAATTTGCAAATTGTAGCAAAGCCTGAAAAAAACACAGAAATTTGCGGTAATTTTTATGACTGCAATTTTCTGGCGGGACAGACTTTTGTCACTTTCAAGAAATTGAAAGAACACCTGCTTGGAAGAAAACACTTAAAAAAATAGTGACAGTTCTCAATTTCCTGAAATTGTGCAGCCTGTGTAATTAAGGATTCAGTCATTTGTCATGGATAGGAATAAGACCAGTGGCCATTTGCATAATCCTTAGGGTAATTCATGCATTGCAGTAATCAAGGGATACTCCCAAAGCATTAGTACTGTTCACTGTGGTTAACTCAGTACGTTAATTAACATAAGGATTATGCATGCCGCCACAGGTCATCAATTAGATGAAGAAAACTTTTGCATGGAGCAGAGCTTTATCAGAAGTGCCTTCAAAGTCACATTAAAATGTTAAAATACACTAGGCCAACATAAATATAAATATGTAAAGAAACATATTAAAGTACACATTAAATATGTTTTTCACACTGGAAACTTTCATGTGACACAAAAGAAAAATTTAGACAATTTCAGCTGACCAAAAAAATGTTGGAATTTGAACAATTCAGACCAGGTTCGATCCCTCTAAAGGAAAATTATCAAAAGAATTTCGTGAAGTATCATGAGGGACACAGTAAAAGATGTGATATATTCACTTTGTCAAAATTTATGCACTTCGGAGGCAAGGCAATAAACTTTTTGATCCTCCCTTGTAATGCCCTTTCCTCATTTAAAAAAAAAACAGCAATAAATGAACAGTGGGTTACCTGGTGCTTGGCACAATAGATACAAAATGAGAAAAACCTTCAGGTAACAAAATTTATTGCCAAAGAGCCACTTTCTTGCACCATAAATTCACAAAATTTTACAGGAACAGCCTAAGAATGACTGAATCTGAAATAATCTGGTGGATCCCATGAATTTTGTATTAATTGTATCTGAACTTATATTTTTAAACTGGATGAAAATAAGTTTTGCATAAATTACAAAGTTTGATATTAATTTTGAATGCTCAAAGAAAAACACAAAAAAATTGCACAAGAATGAAGATGAGTAAAACTGGCTCTTGGGAGATGTCTTGAAATGTGCTTTAGCTATAACACCATGGAAGGCAATACTGATCTCAAATATCATAGCTCCTCTCATAAAAGCTTGAAGCCTTAAAACTTTTAACCCTCGTGATATATATACTACCGTGCTCTCGCTACCATTCAGTGCGGCAATAGTATATTGTATACGCATCGCTCAACCAACCTCTACCTGCGGTGATCGTATTTATGCAGCCATGTATCCTAGCCATGGAACCTAACCATCAGACAGTATGCACTGATCTGCTATAACATTGGTAAAACTAGGTCACACAGCCAGCGAACAGCATAGCACATTGTCAGCTAGCGCTACTAGTGTTAATTTACATAGGAAGGCTAAATAAATAATTTAAAAAAAAGGGTTCACAAATAATCAGTATTTATTTGAAACATGTGGCTGACTGATTTTAGCTGACTCCAGATGAGGACTTCATATCTACAAAAGGGGTCTTATGCCATAAGACTTTTTTACATTTTTTTCTTTACCGATCCAGCTCTAAGCTCGCTCGGTCATGACAGCTCCACGACAGAGCGGTATTCAACATTTATGTCTCATGAACAAGTTACACGGAACAAAAGAGAAAGGCTATTTCTTAAAAGGATAAAATGACAATTAAACTCAGAAAAAGACAAGGACTCTTATGACAGGCTTTATTTATCTTAAAATAGCACATGACAAAATTAATCTGGTGGTCCAGTAACAACTGTATTTGGAAATTACAAGTTCCTAAGATCACCACCCACAACAGAAACAAAATGCACTGTTTAGCACTTCAGTGTGCAATTTTGCATACAAGATGTACTGAATTAAAGAAGGGTAATGCACACCACATTAATACAGTATAATCAATAAGATAATGCTGTGCTTCTCCTAAAAATGCTGTCCCTTAAACCAGAACCCCAACATAAACCCTACAAGATGGGAAACTACCAAAGGCATTGCACATAAACAAGGTGAGGACTTTGATTATGATTCTTAACCAGAACTTCTGCAAAATCGAATATGTTTGCGCCATACATTAATTATTCTTTAATACAGTTCAATATATGTATGTACATTATTGATGATGAAGCACTAGGTTGGTGGTGGATGCTAATGATACGAAATGAAGAGATCATCAAGGTTCAGACTGTTATCTTCGACTTCTTCTCCTTGGCCATCCAGGTCATGTGGTTGAACCAGTATGGGTCAGGAATTGGATAAACGACCTACCTGAATCAGCCAGTCAGGACTAAGAGAGAGGCTTGAAAATGTGAATAACTGAGCAACGTTTACGGTGACTAGTAAACAAGTGTTGTGATCTGGACAGAGTTGCCAAGTAAATAACAGGGATGGAACCAGGTCCGACAGGAGACTTGCTTGCATGAAGTGCCATCGGAAACACTATGAAAATCATATGTTATATTGGTCATACCAAAAAAATGCCAGAATTCCGACAATGTCGGAAGGGGTTCCATCCCTGAAATAACAATTGGGTACTGGCTGTCCTAGCTTAGCAACGTGAAAAGTTTTTTTTCTAACTTTTCAGAAAGGTGAATTATGTACATATTATATCTGCCTGACTGATCTAACTGAAAGTTAGGTGCCTCGATTCCTGATTTAACTGTGTGATCTGGTGGAAAGGATAATCCTGCTGGATATGTTCTCTATCTTCGTGTGAGAACTTTTAAGACACACACTTGCTGCATTCAAAGCTCATGCATGGTGGAATTTCTTGCACACTAGAATTTCATGCATATTACAATTTCATCCACACATATATGGCACAGCAACCTGCTCTTTGAACATCCCTGTTCAAAAGAATTGGTTGTCTCCTTCAAGCATATTTAAAGAAGGTTCACATGGCTCCAGTTTACATTCAAATTTCAACTGCGAAATATTGGAACTGTGTTGATGTTCAATTCTGATGCAGCTCTCTTTGAATATGAAAAATTGCATGCCAAAATGCATACTGGTGTATTAACTACGGTTCCAGTTGAAAAACAAAAAAAAACAAACTATGTGAAACATTCCTTTGGCAATACGACTCCTGGTGATGCTCTCTGGTCCAACGAGTGAGGGTGTTACCATCAGACGTCTGCATTAACTGCAACTTTTCACGCCAATCTGCGAGCACACCCCAAGCCTTTAATAACCAGTCTAGGAGCAAAGTATTTGCTAGAAGCAAGGTACTTGGGAAGTGTCTGGTTCAAGAAGAGATGTTGCAAATTCTCTATGACAGCAAAAGACAGGAAGACATAATAAGCAGATGAATTTACAAAAAATGTATGAGCCATTCCAGTTCATTCATCTTCAAAGACGGAAAATGACAGTTACATATTAAAAATTATGAATGTGAATGAAGAACCCATTTCTTTAAATCATGGTGATTTTATTTTAGAAAGAAATTAATGAATTTCTATATACGGTTCAGCTAATTTAGTCATATTTAATTTGCTGAGTGCAAGTGATATGAAATGAGTTAAAATTTCTGTCCCCTTCATGACGTGGAAGTTATCATGGCAACACCTGACAAAACAGCAAGCTGATTCATGAAGCTGTCATTACTGGACAGAAAGCCTCTATGTTGCATTGAGGATAGTGGTCATTTCCATGTGCCGTGCACAATGAAGGTAGCTGCACCTCCCATGGAAAAAAAAGACATTTCAGTGTATACCACTGACAACTTATTACAACAAACTAAGTTTGACTAGCCTCTTGGAATTGCTCATATTTTTCAAATTTCCCATGGAACTCTATGGCAGCATTAACTTAAGACAGTGAAACTCAAAAAAAATTTGTCGACTCTTCCAGTATCATCACTGGCCATCATGATGTAAAAATCAGAAATCAAAACCTATATTAGACTACGAGCCAAAAAGGTATTACATTGGCACAAAGTAAAAACATAATTCACAAGGAAACTAAACAGAAAATGAGGTGTATTCTTTCTTTACATTTACACTGACCAAATTTAAACATCAGCTATTATATTAGCACTAATTACATTTGCAAGTGCTATCATAATTAAGGCATGAACTCCAAGATTGATCTTAATTATTTTGATGTCATAAAAATATTTGGCAACTGATGTGATTGGAGTTTTCTCATTGTCAATGTCAGTAAAACAACAGAAATGGTTTTCGATTTTCTAAGGAGTAACAATACCACAACTCATTTTTTGTCTAAATGAAAAGATTCCATTTGCTGCTACCTACAAGTAACTTGACATTATATTCTGCGGGCACACTTGGGAGGACCTGTGGCCGTATGCATAATCATTGCGTTAATTAACGTATTGCGTTAACTACTGTGAACATTATAAATGTTTTTGGAGTTTCCCGTGGTAACCGCAGTGCATTAAATAACGTCAGGATTATGCATATGGCCACTGATCTATAAACAGGAAATCAGATATTATAATTTTTGCAAACTTAAGAAACTTTGATGTTCACTCAGTTTTTCTTAAAAATTTTTTTGCAGCAATAATTTAAAGGGTAATGTCCTTTGGAATCAGCTGGTGGGGTGGAAACATCACAAACTTGATTGAGCATAATCAGAGCATAAAGAAATGTTAACCTCAGTCAGTCAGTTACATCAATGAACTTTTTGATGACATGTACAAGAAAATTACTGTTAAAAGGGTAAGAATATACATTAATTGACCAATACTATGCTATAAAATGGCTCGCGTTCTCTCTTCAAAGCCTGAACTTTGGAGGGTTTTGATGAAAGACCAAGGGCTGACTTATAGCACAGTACAGGTCAATAGCACTTTTAGTATACCCTTCCCCTGGTCTTGAAATGAAAATAAAACTCACAGAAAGGAAATGGAAGAAAACATTGTTTAATCAGATAGGCCCAGCCACTGTGCCGAATTCTCATTACTATTACTGGTGACATCACTGAACACTATGTTCCATCTGTGCACTGCACCAGCACTAATGCACTATTTAACACTGTGGTGCGCAGCCTTTAATGTTAAATCCATGTACAGCAATATACCCTGGAAGAGGGCCAATATAATTTTGTTTTTTTTAACCTCTGACGGCACAACAGATTGAAATGGAGATTTCCAGTGAAGAGTATAGTACGTAATAAACTTTCAGCTGTCTAATACTGTCCATAAATACAATAACATGATTTTACATACTCCAAGAAATTTATGTAAACAAACTTCTTTGATTCCCTTTTCTATACTTCCCTGGGCTAAAAATGCATTTGATTCCCAGTGGAATTGCAAATTAGAGATAGAGGTGGTCCTTTATTTCTAAGAATGGTCCCTCAGAGATTCAAAGCAATGGAAGTGAGAGTCTCTAAGCAAAAAAAAGAAAAAAAGATTGCAACTATGCGGAAGAGCTACAAAAGAGTTTGCTGACCAGTAATTGGTGATTGCTATACTTACATCATTGCATTTCTTTTTTTTAAGCATACATACCACGCTTGAGACCTGCTCAAACACAAAGCTATTCCTAAAAAGTTCCACTAACAAATTTGAAACAATAGGTGGCCACCATATTTGCCAAGCTCCTTCTTCCTGTGTATCTCAAGAAGTTCCAAATTTTCTAACGTCAAAGAACCACCCACTTTCCTGCAGGGATTCCGCTGGGGACCAAAGACAAATATACTTGGTTTTTGGTGCAGTGCTTATAACCTACTATAGTCTCTCTAGTTTCACTAGACAGAAGACAGACTAGACAACAAATCCCATCCTTTAGAGATCATCCACCTCTCTTCTCTCCACCCTCCCCCAACCCCCTTTTACTTCAGCCATCAAACTCAGCAGCAAAATTGAGTTTATATGCATTTTCACTCTGCTTACAAGCATTTTTAAACAATCTAACTTGGACGAACACAGAGCAACTGTGCTTGAATTTCAGTGTTCATGAACACTCCGGAATCAGAAATCGCAATCTTGCAAAATGGAGTCACACCCAGAACCTTACAGGGCACACAAACTTCATGGATTCATGCATGTCTTCATCCTTGACCCTTGCAGCATTACAACTGGATGTAGTTGCGCTAACTTCATAAACAAGTGATGCGGATGACTGTTTTAGTCATGCCTTAGTACCTGGAGAAGCTCAGATCAGATAAGCTTGGCTGGTATCAAAACAGTCATTAGCACCTTGTGCTTGTGTGGCAGGGCAAGAAAATGGTGTAATCAGCTGACGTGGTGGGGCATTCTCGCAATGCCTTCGGCATAGTCATTTATGAGTTACCTACCCACCATCAACGTCTTTAATATGGCCACTGAGATTTGCTTGGTATCAAACTTCAGTTTCCTTCTTGGTTTGTTTTTTTTTCTTCTTTTTTGTCAGGTTGCCCTCTTGCAAAAGTGACAGCGATTTATGCATTTTCCTCATGCAAAACTGACAGTAGTCTATGCATTTTAACAATGTCATTACATTCTCTCATATACACTGAACCATCTCAGTCAGAAGGTTACAACCCAACCGAAGTTTGATTTTCAATTCATCATTTCCAGCACAAGTTCATTCAGCTGAATGGAGCCTTCGAACGTCAAGGACAGGAATCTTTCTGCAGCTTTTGCACTGATAATTCTTAATGCTGGAAGGCGCAGGAGAATGCGGCCAAATCTTTTGGTGTCTTGGGGATACTGGTGTGCAATGTGTCGTCTCAGGCAGTCCAGGATTTTGGACTGCAACTCAGCAATCCTGATCTTGTCTTCGATGCCATGAGCATCTGTGAAAAGAGGGGTTGTCGATCAAGTAAGTGTCAAGATGTCACAGATCATAATGCAATACTATGGTGTGGTGCGCATTGCCCTTTTCTGATTCAGTACATTTTGCATGCAAAATTGCGCATCAATGTGCTAGATCAAGTGTTTTTTGTTATGGTGGATAAATGAATAAAAACAATTTGATCTCAAAACTACAGCTGTTACTTCACCATAAGATTTTACACATATATTTAAGACATATTACTGCACATACTTACAGAGGGGTTTTGAAAATTTATATCTCAAGAATACGTTTTGTGAAACTAAAAGGCAGTCCTTTCCCTCTCAAAGCAATATAATGAAAACCAGACTTCAAAAAAAAAAATTACTGCTATCAATGTGTTCTTTCAAATGAACAAGCACTCTTTTGAAAGATCATTGCAGGTCCCACAGTGATGGCTGGGTTCGCTCTTTACATGATAACGTGTGGTAAGTGTCTATTCTATGTGTATTTAAGGGGACAGGGGTTGAGATTTGCTTCACAACCGATAAGAATCCACATCATAGTTTCAAAGACTCTGAACCATGTACATTTACCTTCTTTCCGACTGTCCTGAGAAAACTCTGCTGAAAGGTCAGGATTTTCACTCTTTGTATGTCGCATTACTTGTGTTACGTGATATCATAAAGTGAGAAAAGCTAGCAAGTTATTGTGTGCATGCATACGCAAACTGTTTGGACCAATCATTCATTAGCCTATCTCTCTTCCTGACGCAGTATGAGTAATGGGGCATGCGCAAGATGAAAATCCCGACATTCCTGGGTGTTTTTTCTCAGAACCTGTCAGGTAAAATGAACAATTTACACGGTTTAAGTCTGATAAAAAAATAGTGTTGGCTTATTTGGCTGTGAAGCAAATGACTACTCGTTCTTTTATGGGGAAATGAAATCCTTAAATTATAACAATACCATTATCATGAATCTTTTGCCATTGATATCTTAGAAACCGACAGTCCAGTCAACTTGAAATCTGACACTGAGGAAGCCAGCCTAATGCTTATGAATATGGACTATGGAAAAAGCATGATAATTGCTACATTTGAAAATATTCTTCATAATGTAAATGCTATTCTTAGTTTTCTTTGCCAAATTTAACCCAGACAATGTAAATAATTCATTGAAAGCTCACTTCCTCATCAAACACAGAGGTGGTAGTACAATGCCATCTAGACTTAACAATAAAGTAGTGTGTCAAGTTTGACAGGCAACTAATTAACACCTTCTGAGTTATCACTTGCAAGACAGCTTTCATATTTTTTTATCTCCCTATCTGCATTATTAGCTAATTTTTCACTTGGGAAAAGCAATAATGTATTTTTTCACTGTTTACTTATCAAAATGATGAAAGGTTATGAAGAAAATAACTATAATAACTAAGATGTCGTCGCTCGTTAAGATCTTGCTTTATCCATGAAACCAGTTTTTCTCTATAAAATGATCCTATTACCATCCCAGATACATTAACTTTTTCACCCAAGATCCTGGTCTCTCTAGCACGTGAGGAATTTTCTTCCTTTCCCTTGTTAAATCTTGCGTTAATAAAAAGTTTAATTATGACGATCCGTGTTAAATCTCGCTTAGATGAATGTATCATGCTGTAACGAGAAACAGGTAAGTTATCCACCTTGACAACACTATGTCTTCCTACCGACATTCTGTTCTTTGATCCATGATGACAATCACATGGTTGCTCAAACCCCAACATAGATGGCCTTTCGACCCAGTGATCTGAATGTCTAAGATCTAATGCCAGCAAGATCCAACCTCCCTTGTGTTCTGAATAGTAAGATGTCAGTCAGAGACTACTGAATAACTAAGGAATTTCACTCCCCCTTAAGCCCCCACAGAACTCACCTGGGTACATCAGCACAATGGCATTCAGCACACAAAACTCTGTCAGATCCAGGTTTATCTCCTTCAGCCTCTGAGCAAAGTCAATGGTCCCATCCACCAGCTCTCGGCCCCAGCCCATGCTCTCACAGTGGTCCAAAGGAAGCACGATATCCTCACAGAATTTGATTTTATTGTCTAAGCCCATTGACCTAAGAAACAAAACATCACACAAATAAAATAATAAAGCTGTAAAACTTATAAAGTAGTGATGTGCAGGTACCTAAATTTGAAGGTCCAGTCAGCTTCACTTACATCTGAACTCTTTAAGAGTGCGGAAAAAGTTGCAATCATCCCTTGACTCCTATGTAAAAAACATAGCATTTTCTTAATGTGGAAAATGTAGCAATTAAGCAGAAGTTGTGATCACCCATGACTGTTCTCCTCAAGAGCCAGTCGCTTTACCTCTCATCCATCCTCACCAACAAGAGATAGCAATGATAAATATATTTTTTCCATGCACCAAAGGCATACTTTAATATCAAGGCCCTACTGTGGTAGGATTCAAACCCAGGACTTTTCATACTAGGTGCCAATCTCTCTTCCTCTTGGCCACCCTCACTAACAAGAGGCATCAAAGTACAGACGGGAAGCTCACCTATATGACAAGCGGAGAACATTCAACTCCATGAAGGATGACTTCAGCAAAGCCATCTGGTCTGAAAAATCAAGATCTGCAAAACCTGGAAAAAAAAATAATAAATGCAAGAATTTAGTTAAAGCCTTTCAAGCATTCATTTCTGGCTAAAGTTCCATAATCAGATAACAACAAAGGCAATTAGAAGAATGACTTCTTATCTGGGCTCTAAGCTTGGGAACAGGACATACAGGGACCTAACTGAAGCATTATTAGCTACCTTAAGAAGACATAATGAGACACTAAGTTAACCATACTCTCTATATTACTATCTAAATGTAAGGTGCATAAAAGTACCCACAAATGCCTCAAGGAAGGTGTCGGTAAATCATTATTTATGAAATACATGGTTCTTTTCTTACTCATGAATGTCTCCTAGGGAATGTTCGTTTACTTCATGAAAAATGGGTAACTTGGTTTCCACAAATGTTTACGGAGGCAGTCAAACTGTGTTGCTTGTTTATTTTTTTGTATTTTTTTGTGTTACTCATGTGAAACAATGGTTTCAATTATTTGCCAAATTGAAACTTGAACAGTATATAATGTATAAGTATTCTAATCTTTCATGATTAGGAGATATTTAAAATGTACAAGAAAATAAATAAAAGTATCTTCAGATCCAGGAAAGGTAAAAACAATAAAATTTTTGGCTAAAGACATTAAAATGTACCTTTTTTATCATTTTCCCCACCATCAAATGAAATTAGGGCAAAACAGAAATACAACAGGTCCACCTCCCTGATGCCAAAGCAGTAAATTCAGTTTTCAAAGGCGCTCAAGACGGTCACTCAACAGAATGCTTACCGGGAACCTTCTTGGCCCACTCAATGATGAATCGAAGTTCCAAGTAACCATAATGCATCAATTCATTTATTGAAATAGAATCACTTTTCTCAGCTGGGGCTGAAAACAGAAATAAAAAAACACATTAATTTCCATGCTGACTTTCTCACATCATCAAAATGAAGCTTCAATCTCCCCCTCTCTCTCTCTCTCTGTTTTCCTTCCTCTGCACTTCAGCCAATGAAAGCAGCATCAGAAAAAGGATGAAATTAAGTTAGGGATAAAAAGCCTGAAATACTTCTGTGAGTTCTTTTATTAAATAAAATGTATAGTCAGATAAGTTGATGAGGGTTGGAAAAGGAGAGTGAAAAAAAGACACTGGCATCTTCACACCTGGTATCTGATGGCAAGTCCAGGTTTAATTAAGGGTGACCTACTGCTCACTTACTTTCAGCTTTAGGGTACAGGTGAGGTCGGGCCGCCAGAAGACTGTCTCGGAGAGGATCTTCCGCCAGGTTCTCAGTGTTCATGTCCTGATGAGGCACGTAAACTGACGGTGATGTCTGAACATTTGACGGGCGAGGAGGTCCGTGCTCCTCGATTCTAGGGCGCTTGTGTCGGTGTTTGCCTCCTGGGGATCTGTCCTCTCTCACAGCTGAGTGGGATGGAAGGCATGAAACATTATAAAGCTTGGCAGAGAAAAGCCACTTAGATTTCTAATGCATCTGTATAGTGCTGCTCTGATACAGTCAATTCCAGGTTATCACCATCTGCTTATTTGTAATTTTTGCTTAATCACAAAATATTCATGATATGAGAATGTTAAGCTTTTGCTGTAATACAGATTAGCCAAACACAATTCCCTTTCATCACATTTTTTTTTTTTTGCACATGCTCCTTAAACGCTGCATTTAAATGGAACAGACTGTAAAAACAGATATCAACAATTCAATCCTCTGATTACATGAAGGCTTGTTTGGGACTCTCCTGGCAGATGACCTGATTTCATATTTGGGACTTAGTATTCACAGTTATTATTATTGTCTGAATTTTATGCGATAGCTTTGTAAACCTCTTGTTTTAAAACTAAATTTGTTTGAAAGTGAGCCATCAAAATGTTAAAGAGGTAGAAAGAAATGAAAACTATCGGAAAAAGGAAAGAAGACATAGAAGAAAGCTAAGTAAAGATTTAGAGCCATAAAAATAAGAACACATGGAATCAGAAAGAGAGAATATTTAAATAAAAGAGAGAAAGATAACAGAAAGGAAAAGAATGAGAAGAGATGAACAAAGAAGATCCAGAAGAAAAACAAAGAGAAGATAAAGAAAGAAATAAAAGTAAAAGGAAACAGGGCAAGTTGATTAAAGAATGGAGAGATAGAGAAGAGTGTGAAGACAAAAATGCGTGAGAAGATACAGAACAGAGAGAATGGAAGGACACGAGACATTAAAAAGATACTATGAAAAGAAAATGAAATGGATGGACGCAATGGAGACAGACGACTAATAATACATCATAACTGTGCTAAGAAAAAAAATTGGCCTCAGTCATTTTTCACAATTCAGAGAATATGCTCGGGAAACATTTGAGTGATTTTAATGACGATGCAAAACAAGAGTCAGTGTGTACCTTTGCAACTGCGATTTTGTAGACACTTCACTTCCCTTTCCCCATTTGACCCATGTGTAAATGAGTTTCTGGCTTTACAGCCCGGGAACCAGGATTCTGCACAGCCGGTGACCAGCTATGACTCTGTTATGTTTTTCATTTGTAGAATTATGTATTCACATATATGATGTGTAATGTTCCATGTGTTTGTATTATGAATGAGATATATAACATTGTATAACACTGTAAACCCTTTTTCCTAAGGGGTAAATAAAAGTTGAACTTTCACTTTCATTTGTTTTAAAAGGAAAAATATTGGGGCTTTCAATTTTTTTTTGGTAACAGGTCAACCTAGGCCCTGATCTCATAAACAACATCGTACCCTTATTTACAAATGGCTTAAGTATAAATCTGACTTAGCTGATTTTTGTAGTACAGTGACACTATGAGAAGAGGGACAGAGAAAGAAGGCTGGAAGAAAAAATAAAGAAGAAAATGAAAGTTGCCGCACTAAATAAATCTCTACCGTCTCGTCTCATGCCCATGTTGAGACACTTCTGGAACCTGCAAAACTGGCAGGAATTTCTGGAGAACTTGTTGATGAAGCACATGCCCTGGTCTTTGCAGCAGTATTGGAGGTTTTTCTGGACCGAGCGTTTGAAGAATCCCTTACAACCTTCACAGGAGTACACAGAGTAGTGATAGCCCGATGCCTTGTCCCCACATATCAGGCAGGCACTGATCCCATTCTCACTGTCAAGAGAAATGAAAACCTCATAACAATCATTTAGGTTGATGAAAAAAATTGCGATTGCATATATCTCTTTCATATGCATGAAAAAACAGGTTTCTCATGAACTGTTACAGACTTGATGATGATGATGATGATATAGTCTCTTCAGCTTTGAGCAAGATATTCTTGACAATCCACTGTTTATCGCACAAAAGCGTGTGTCTTCCTCAGGTGTGTTATTGTATGTACACCTATAAAGCATAATGTGTTGTTGAAACTTAAGGGTTGAGGAAGGAGCCAGTGTCTCATGTCTATAAGATGTGGGTGGTGGGATGTTACAGATTTAAGCTCTTATACTGTATTATGCATTCCAACAATGTTAACAGAATTCTGCCTAAAATTTTGGGCAGAATGATGTCAGTATCTGCTTTTGACCTACTTGACCTTATGGGTCAACATCATTAGGCCCATATGGAGTTGAACACCAGGTTCACCAGATAAGATCTCTAATACCAACGTTTTATAAACCATGACAGACCTCTCCTTAATCCTTCCCCTGTTAAGTGCCTTATGCCTGGGAAACTCTAGGACCTCTGATATCATAGTTTTATGATAAAAAATGTGAAAGAAACTGCATTATTACAACTCTTTACTTGTTTATGTACACAAAAAGGGCCCTTCCCTTAAATGAAAAGAATGGATAATGCTTATGAAGATCTGAATTCTTTTGAATTTCATGCTTTGATTTAGGCTAACCCTTGTGATTCGGTGATAGAATTTATTCCATGCAGTTATGCACCCTAGTGTCATATGACCGCCCGGCTGACAACACCTGCAATGGTCATTGTCCGTAACAATGGTCATGCAGACAATAATAGTGAGGCAGGACCTAGGGGGTCTCATGCTACAAAAGGTAAAGAATGTATACAGAATCTCTGTTAGTAAAGATGTTAATTCCAACTCCCTGGGTAAGCAGGCTTAAATGATTCTTTATCCCCTTTCCTACATCATGTTTTTTATGCACTCAGGAAAACATCCCAAAACTCTTCTACCTAGTCTGCCCCTAACCCAAACCATGCCTTCAGGACAAAAATTCTGGTATTCTGTCATTAAAGGAAGACTGCACCGTCCTACAGACCATATTAAATTATACGATACCCCATTATTCCAATGAAACAGTCTTTCAAGTATCTGTCATAATGATATAATGCCTCTGCTGGCCCCAGACAACCCACAGGGTTACATTATCCAAAGTCCGAATTGTTACAACCACTGTGAGCATGGCGGCCATAAGCTCACGTCAAATATGTTCGAGCCACATGGCCAAGCTGTCTAGCCAGTGCTCTGCGGATGGGTGATAGCATGTTGGTATGAAAGTTTTAATTTCTCTGTGAACAGTAGATATGCCAAACAAAATCATGTTGAGGCAATAAAAATGCACAATACTTCTTCTGGTTTACACTATCCAACTTTACGTTTGAATTTGGAATACCAGAACCTTAATTAAAAGCTGAATAATACATTGTCAGGTAGAGGTGTCTGTAACTGCTGGAACGTAAGTGACGCCAGCGTTTTTGCCACAGGCCTCTGCTTATCGGGGAAGGGGAATAATTCTGGACGCAAGGGCCAAACCCGGTAACACTAGCTCTCCTTATTGCGTCATATAACATACGCGCACGGTAACACAAAGATGCTCTTTCTTCGCAAAATTGACTGGGCAGGCACCATATATAATATTTAGAGAGAAAAGTATCAAAAAACGGAAAATTATTTTTGATGTACATGTCCTACTTTAATGGTAAGGGCCTACTTGAAGTTTAGACTGAATGAAAACGTTATGTTACCTGTCAGAATCCAGATTAACATCCTCTTGCAACTCCCCTGGTTTTCTGTCCCGAGGGGCAGGGGGAGGCATGAGGGTGGCGCCCTCTCCAAGGGTCACCGGATCAGAAGCGGAGAAGTTCATTACGTGGCTCACAACTGCGTCTGATGAACCAGAGACTTGCTGTTGGGATAAGGAAGTTCCTTGCTCATTCTCTGCAAAGTCCTGAATCGTGTAAAAATAAAACAAGTTTCAGTTTCAGCTTGAGTTATTAAAGACATAGGCCAAAACTGAAAATAAATATCCTTTTGAATAAATATTACCAAATTCTCCATTTGCACCTCATTTTGTGATGTTATCTGTTGCATATCTGTCTTTCCAATACTACATATCGTGCCATCTGCAATTCGTCACTATGCCAGCAGAATGGCATATCTCATTTTTCACAGTTTGGAGATAATAAGAAAAAAGTTATTTATTTCCATATTTTTGCTTCAATTACACCGAAAACGTGTAGGGCACTTTAATATTAAGGGACGCTAAAGCACTGCTCATATAAATTGCGTAACATTAAAATTATGGGATGTATATGAGATGTGCCTTTTTGTGACAGTGCCTTTTTGAGATATGTCGTTTTGAAACTGGGCTCATTATGAGTTGTGCCTTTTTGGTTTTGTTCTGAAATCAGTTGTGCCATTTTGCAGTTGGTCACAACATGAGTTATGCCAAAATTTGCTCAGCTACTTTGAGATCTGCTATTCTGCAACTTGTTTTTAATTAAGAGTATTAGCCATCCTCTGTGTGATGAGTGGAGATTTAGAAATTAATAAATTTTAATAATGGCAAGAAATCATCTTGAACATTTACTTTATCTTAAATTAGCCTTGTGATTGTGTAAAATTATAAACAATTTTCATTATAGATCTATTCCTTGAGAGTATTATGACAATCCATAGTAATATGAAGTATTGATTTCTAGCAAGACGAATACAAGAACGGTTATTGTTGAAACTTGACAAGTATTGAGATGTGCCAAAATGATATTGGTATGGCAATGAGATATGCTATTTTGCACCACTATCATTTTGGCATATCTCTGTGATGTGCCAGAATGACTGTAGAACCAGAATAGCATAACTCATGGGCTGAGATGTGCCATATCTGTTGTTTTTTTTTTAAATAACACGAAAATGGATCGGCGCATTTTATTTTTTTCTTGACCATAAGATGGGCAATGTTCTTATGAATACAATGATATGCTAGAGTCATAATGGCATATCTCAGAGATATGCCATTATGACTCTAGCATATCATTGTATTCATAAGAGATATGCCATTCTGCTAGCGCAGTGACGATTCACAGCTCAACTGTCATCCACTTCCATTCACACACAGACCAAGTGTTCTCTCTCTCTTTCTGTCTCTTTCGCCTCATAAGCTATTCATCAGTACATGCTTTCATGCTGCTTAATCATTTACAATACTTATCAGTTCACATCGCAGGTATTCACCAATAAAATGAGAAAGTGGAAAGTGCTCTATCATACTGTGCACAGTCAAGATAATTCATCACATTACAGGATCAACAAAGTTGCCTCTGTCTGAGTACTTTATAGGAAAATGGAAAAATTGTGGTTACAGTGAGTGACTTAAGATAGTTGGTGATAGGATGGCATAAACAGAGAGAGAGAGAGAGAGAGAGAGAGAGAGAGAGAGAGAGAGAGAGAGAGAGANAGAGAGAGAGAGAGAGAGAGAGAGAGAGAGAGAGAGAGAGAGAAGGGGAGTGAAAAGAGAAAGAGTGTGAGGGGGAGATAGAGAATGGAGAGAGAGTGGAAAGAAAGAGATGTGTGTGCATGTGTGTGTGGTGGGGGAGGGAGGAGTAAAGGAGAAAGGCAGGGGAGGGTAAGGTTGGATGGCATGTGAATAAGATCCAGTACTGTTTCAGCTTTTGTTCTAGTGTAGCAGTTAATGGTATAATGTTGGAAGTAAGTGTTATCAACGTTTGTGTTTTCAATATTTGGGGTAAGGCTTAAGATAAACAAAGAATAATGAAAATGCTGCAAATGTATTCTACTACTGGATAAAAGGTTACAATTTTAACATTTAAATGGAGTCAAAAGTAATATAAAAGTAAAATCATCTTTGCTTAATCACAATCCCGATAATCACAACTTCCGCTATTCACAACATTTTCCACATATCAAGATGTTATATTTCTACAAGAAAAGTCATTACATAATCTCAACTTCTTTTAACCGCAATATTTTCTGAGCACTGAGGTATTGTACTTAAGTGGAGTTAACTGTATAAAAAAAGATGACCAGCTATAAGTGAATCTGTGATTTCTCCGGTCTGTTATTATGAAATCTAAGCCACTACTTTCTTATATGGGTTGTTGGTTAAGTAGCTTGTTTTCACAGTCAGCACTGTGTAACTGCAACATTTATCACATCAGTCTTTTCAAAATAAAAGTATATGGAATAGTAACACCAAGGTCAGCACCTTACCATACATCCAAAACTATAAACTCTATTCTCCAAGCTCTATTCCAATTGCAAACTCAAATCTTTACTTTTGGGCACATATTCTTCGTTGCAGACTCCAAGTTAAGCCATCAATACTTTTTTGCATGATCCTACACTGGGTTTTCGGAATTTCTTTCTCTAGACAAAAAGTTACTTCATTTTACACAAAGAGTGTGTTGTTAATTTCTTATAATTTTCCATCAAGACAAGTATCCAGAAGAGATTACAGTTCTTTTCTTGTTGCAAACTCGAATCTCTCATCTGTGGGTACACGTTTTTCCTGACAGAATCCAAGCTGTCAATTTACTGACAGTAAAATTGGAATGAATCTACAGCTCAGTCCTTTTTTAACCTTGAATCATACATACCTGCATAATAATGTACACACTTTTCCCATCGTCTGACTCCTCTACCGAATCTGTGGACATTCATAAATAGAGAGTCCTTATTTTCCACTGAGTAAACTTAGCGTTGTAAGCGGCATTGCCAAGAATGAAAGCGAGAAAATAAGATTACTCATCCACAAGACAATGTAGATCAACTGAATGGGTCACAGTGCCTAGTGGAAGAGTATGCTTCATACATAATTTGATATTTATTATAATATTTTACCTCCCAACCTGAAGCCAAGCAAGCAGCACAGCTGTTGCTTGTCAATGCATTTGCTGCTTCCCTGACCAGAAAAGATCGATTACAAAGCTGCAACATTATCTGGTGTCAGGGGTTGTAAAGTGACAGAGCATGCAAGAGAGCTAATCAAATAATTATATTGCATTAGTCTCAGGTCCCACGGCATTTTTATGGGGGTGGCTTTAAACTATGGCATGCTGCACAAAGAACTTCTTGTATTCCTTCCCTCACCCCTTCCCCTCCTCAAATCCAATTTTTTTTGTATCACTTTACACACTCATCTGGATCATCTATCAGCGGGAACAGCCGATGAAAATTAGTAGGAGTCAGAATAAAGACTAAATATTTGAGCAGGAGCATCACTTTTAAGAGGTGTAACTGACTCACAGAGATAACATTTCAAAATTGTGAGAGGTGTGCTGCTGTAAACTAAGGAAAAAAAAAAGACCAGGAGCATACTTGCTATCTTGAAACCTAAGAATAAACTGCCTGAAGAGGCCAAGATATCATGTAGGAATGCTGACAACTGTAACAGCAAAATCTAGTGTTATCTTTGTAACTTAAGGTCCTCATACAAAGATTAGCGTTCTGGATATCCCTTTGAAATATTTCATCAACCAACTCCATTATCAAGAAACCAAGTTTTTTTTCTTTTGTAACGTTTAATTCATTCATACCTCTGGTTTGGGTCTCTTATTTTTTAATTCTCACAGCATACGGTACCTCAGGACCGGCCACCCGCTGGCTGAGTAACCCAGTTTTAAGGATAATAAGCACTTCAAGTGTTGCCTGCTGGCTGATCAACTGATAACAGGCTGTAAAATTCAATTGTTGCCTGACACAGTTGGCACTGGCATGCGATTTAATAGACCATCACGCACCCAGTGTAGTGGTGAAATGTGAGAACTGATTCAGATATAGCTTTACAATGGTTAAATTGAGTTAAATGGATACAGGATCCATATGATGGCATGCTGGGCAACCCCATGTGTGCCGTATTCACCCCAGCAGATAGTACAGCATGTGAAGGCCGATAGTTTCTATCACTTGCTGAATTTTAGCTCAAGATGTGGCTGAGTCATTTTAAATGTACGCATCTCCTTGCCGAGCACTGAGTGTGACCTCCAAATTTTGTAGTCTGGTGTCATCTTACCTGCCAGCAATGGTCATTACCTGTAATAATGGTCATGCAGCCAGCGGAAGACGTGACTTGAGGCAACTCTCATTACGAGAGTTAACTTGTTCATTCTGCTGAGTCAAATATTCAGTGAACACGCTGTCACTCATTCTCCGCTAGCATTTATGTCAATAGTTTTCTTCCAGCCCGGTAATAGAAAGCAACAGTATTTTTGTATTCTTGTATTGATCCAGTTCCCAGTTTGTGACCTTACTTAAAATTCCTTATTGACATTTTTTTCATTCTGAAAGTTGGCCAGAATCAAGCCCACATGATGCATTAAATGATTTTCATAGCTATTTGGCTCAACCTGTTACATGCTGATCTAATAAAATATTTATTGTAGCTACCAGCACATGTGAAAACTTTGAATAAAAAGGTAGAAATTACGAACATAAATGAAACCTTGTGTCAACAGGTGCAACTAAAAATGGCAGCTATTTTAAGGTCACTGCCTTTATGAGAGATAAATGCACCATTAACACTTTGATGCACAATTTTGCTTAGAAAATCTAGTGTATTTGCGCTGGCAGTAAAGTAACGTGAACTACTATGCTCTCTCTGTTACAGCTTGGGGTAAAAGATAGTGCCTCCTCTTTAATGCTCTCATAGCAACAACAACTCACCGGGATGAGATTCTTCTGTGCCACTGTCTGGATTCTCCATGCATTCAACTTTGAGATAGTGTGGATTGATCTGGCCAGACCTGGGTCTCAAGATGGATTCTCTCCTATAGCTGATGTCTGAGCTGGAAATGTTGTTGGTGGTAGATGCACTTTGAAATGAACCGAACTTGTGGTCTGATGTTTCTTCCATTCTATGGCAACTGAGACTGGAAAAACAAGTTGAATGAGTTGTGTACAATCCCCAACAAACTACAGCCCAAGAAAAAAATTCTGCGAAGATATCACCTCATACAAACACACCTAAATCAACAACAACACAACCCCCAGCTTACTTTAACCCACTGTGTACTCCTTCACTATTAGATGACAACAAAAGGGCTTGCCAAGGTTGGCTTAGCCAGTCAGAACATGACAATGACTTGATGGGCACCTTGCTTGACTTAAAAACTTGGCCACAGCAGACAATGAGAAGTACCCGAAATAATAACAAAAAAAAAACCCACTAAAATTACAGAGAACAGAATTTCTTGATTTTCTTTCTTTAACATCTGGATGGGCATGTATCTTATTCACCTTTAAAGTTTGTTCCCCTATGGCCAAAGGTAACTGTGGAGTAGATAAAGCAGACTCCCGAGCTTTATACATGGATGACACATAAAATGCTGCTATTTTGCCCACTAAACACTCACATCAATTTATATGGAAGGCTCAGTAATAAACTCTGACACATTGTATTAATGGTATCTTTGTTGATTAACAAATCACTGAAAACAATGTACCAATGTAGTGCTGCAGCTGACATCCAAAGAAGCTAGAAAAAAAACAACGAAAAAATTTCCACATGCCTTTTAGATATCTTCATGTATAATCACTTGTGGGCTTCACTGGATATTCTGTCTTGACATAAAGTTACATCATTTTATGTCAAAGTGTCTTGTTAGTTTCTTGTAATCCTACATAAGAAAAGCCCTTGTTGGATCATGTATAAAGATGGGTGAAATCTGGTGTCAAACACCTGATGCTATAGCAAATAACAGTACTAGTAACCTTAAGATAATAACCCTGAAGGGAGAGAAATGCATCATTCAGTACTTTGGTGTGAAATTCTCCATTGAAAATCCAATGTGCTTAGGATGATTAGTTGGGCACAATGTTACCTGCATTATAACCTCTTGAAAAGGGTTGTGCACTTCTTTAATGTAGTTAATCCTGCTTTTTATGGAGTCTAGTGACAGTCATGATGCTTTCTGGCTAAAGCAGTCACCTCCTCTCCGTAACAAGCCCCAATATGATTGTCCATTCATTAAACTACAAACACTGTGTGTGTGTGTGTGCTTCCAAGAGAGTATGTGTGTTGTGTATGTGTGTGGGTGTGCGTGCTTGGCTATTTGTTGTTGTTTTTTTTTTTGGGGGGGGGGGGGGGGGGGGGGGCACANGGGGGCAGGTACTGCAGATTGATATAAAAGACAACTGAGGCCTGAGGTAAGTTGAGCTCCCATTCCCACAAATCCAGTATGTTTAAACTCCCTAACCAAGAGGGCTTTGAAGTCTATTGATGCACCGAGCTGCAATGCTTGCATTTTAATATCGTGAATAGACTAGCTCTGGTCTTGAGAAGTCAAACAACTGAATTGTGTCCTTTTGTCAATGGGCCACTGATCAATCCTAAGCTTGCGACCTAGTCACAGTAGGTAGTTTTGGCCACACTTAAGACTATTTAGAGAATCAAGCGGGGAAAAGGCTTGTCTTACCATCTTTACTGACAAGCCCCAAACTGTGTCATATGACCATTTGGGAAGGTTTCTGATGTGCATGCCAGATTTATATGGGAGTGGATGAATCCAATGTTACATAATGCATTTTTTACGCTCACCTTGAAGATTCATGTGATGCTAAAAGTTTAAACTAAAAGCTTGCCCGGGGCTCTCCCACCTACTAGTGCTTAATTTTTAGGGATAGGGGCAAGGTAAGGGGTTTGGTTTAGAAAGAATAAAAAGCACCCTCAGCCCAAGGCTTGGGACAGTTCTGGACTTCTTTCCACATAGACCTAGTCTAGAGATGGACCTTATCTGGTAATCTGCAATTATCAAGAACTCCCTCATGCATGCTTTCTCTGTTCTAATTAATTCTGTCCCTAGATCTAACCCTAAACTAAGGCCGGGTGGGAGAGTCCCGAACCATGCACTCCTACCTCCATCATTTGATTGATTTGACAACTTCAGCAGTCATCACTTCATTTAACGAACTTGCTCTGAAGTACGCCTAAAGTGAGACCAACAAAAACAACACTCCGAATCGTGGGTCAAAATGGATTATATCGATATTCAGTAGCGCATATGAACATGCAACTTTAATCCTTTAGTCGATAATGTACTGGGAAGAACTACATAGACTTTAATCAAATAATGTATAGAGACATAAGTTATCTAACCCTTTGGATAAAATTTTAAAAGTTGCCATAAGAGTTTTTGGGCTCTGTCTAATTACACTGACATGTGATTTTCAACCCGTTAAAGAATTTGGAAACAAATAAACGATGATTACAGAATCGCCCAAAACAAGAAAAGCAAAAGCCGAAAGTGGACAGGAAGTTAGAGGTCAAGGTCTTGTGTGGCCACATTATGTTTTTTACGACAATAGAGTACAATCCTACTGGCCTAAAATTATAGCTTCTATGGTATCATGTAAGCTGCAGTCGCTGGTCTGTTCATTTCCAACATAAACCAGGTAGGTCCGTGAGCTGTTAAAATCATGGCTTTCTAGTTTACGACTTCTCATCTAGTCTATTGTTGATAAACACGTCAATGGTTCAAGATGGCAGACAGTGGGCTAGGAGGAGTGTTAGAAGACGACACGAGCTGGTATTTCATTGTTGTACTCATAAATGTCAACAACGATTTTGTTGTATTTCTGAAAAATAGCAGAGATTCAGTGAAACCTGATTACTTTAGTGCTTGTTGCAGATTTCAAATCTTGAAACTAAATGCTGAAGCCAACCAAGACCAGGTCAGCTCGAACTGATTATGGACTATGCCTATGTTTGTTATGATTAAAATTAACTGAGAAACCTTTGACCAGCATTGTTTACATAGAGCTATCAGGCTCGGACTCCAAACTGCTTTGTCCTTCCAATGTTCTGACCATGTCTGGCATTGTAGAGCAAGTCTAATGAATTTTCTTGGAATCTGAATGTGACACTACAATAAGGTTTAGTCACTATTTAGACTAGAAAGTAACTCACAGCAGGGCAATAATATTGCGAGAAACAATTATGATGCAGAGGAAATAATAAACTTCCTCATTTAATTCCCAATTCCTTCCAATCTTAGTTAACATTCGTATCATGTGCAAGGGACTTCTTTTACTCAAAACGTATTATTAGCACCTCTGATTTATTTGACAACATTCACTATTCAGTGGTCAAAAGATCATTCAACTCAGGACCAATACGTACGTGAACAGGCAGACACATAAAGTAAGACTAAGAAAGAGGACCCATGTGCGACCACAAAATTACTATCCTTCCTGGCATATTCATTGTTGATGTTTCAAGCTTTCTGATATTTGTTGTTGTTGTAAAAGTAAGTTGTCCAATGACTATTGCTGTGCAAACTAGCCTATTATGCCTGAAATCTCAAACCTTTATATCCATGAAGTTTAACCAAAATAATTTAGACCTATTGGGGCTAGTACATCTTCAGTGTGACCACTGACAAGACTGCAGTGTAACCAGGGTAGTGATTACTGAGATTCATGTTGGAAAAGAAACTAAATAGGCAAGCTAATGTTGACTTTACTTGTTAGAGGACATAATCAATGAAATTGTTGCTCATCTCATCAACACTTGATTCATTTACCTTGAATTTACCAAAGACCTGGTCGCCTAGGGACCTGTGGTTGCACTACAGTCTTCTGGGTTTGCTGGAAAATTTGACTCAGGCAAATGAAGTTAAAAGAAGACTGCACCGTCCTACAGACCATTTTAAATCATATGATATCCTATTAGTCCAATAAAACAGTCTTTCAAGTGAGAGCTGTATAGTCTCCTCCCCCCACGCCTTGATTGTGACTGCGTCTGGTGGATTTCGGTTAGATCAGAGAACGTGTCGTGTGGATGAACGTCTATCCCGACCGAGCCATCTTTTCCATATTGTCTGCTGGGCTACTGCGATGTGGCCAATGAGAGAGACCGCGGAGATCAAACATTTTGTGCTCTACAACACCGTCAAACTGGAATCTGTCCTGAGACTGGCGACGAGAAGGTGTCAATTCACTATATATCAAACTACAACATCGAAGAAATTTAACCCCTTTACCAAAAATATGGCCGAAATTACCTCTCCGCTTAATCGCTTCTCCGCTTAATTTTCCACTTTTTCCGTGGTCCCGAGGAAGGGCGATTAAGCAGAGTCGACTGTATTACTATTAGTATCCACCGACATCATACCAACACTACTTATACATATTGTCAAGGAATTAAGTTGTGACATCCCATTTAAAATCAGCACTATCTTATTTGGTGCCTTTGCTGTAATAAATTCTCAGCTCCATTGGAGAAATGACCAGGTTATTTTTTTTAGTGTACACTGAGAGAATACCAACAAATCCTCGTCATACAGGAAGAACAGAAGGATACAGACTCAGCTTACACACACCATAGCAAAGAGAATGTCACTTCTGTAGTTACACTAAACTAACATTAGATCAGGTGCTGGGCCAGGATCATTTCATCTTTGAGACTTGTAAGTTACCATGAAACAGACACTACAACGTTGTCACTTCTTGGTGGGGATTTGCTAGCCCTCACAAGTACTCAAGCTGTAGAACTAGAAGTCAAGTAATTGCAGTATTATACAGTATTTTCTGGATAAGTAACATTTTATGACAAGTATCCAAAACATTAGTTTTACATTATTATAGTATTTTTATAGTATTATTACATACGCGTGTGTTGGTGGTTGCTTGTGGGTGCGTGTGTGGAAGTATGTGCGTGTGTATGTGTGATAGAGAGGGAGTGTATGTGTTTGCACAGATATTTATGTTTTGTAAGCTCACTGTAACAAGGCAAATTTCCCTTTGTGGACAACTAAAGTATCCTTATCCTTATCCTTAAAATGTTTGCTGTAGTATTTTGATATGTGCTGTCTTGGGTGCAGTGCAAAAATAAATATTTTGTTGCTTGCGTGCAATACTACCCTGATGAATACCACCTTGACTAAAATTTAGATTTCAGTGCCTTTGGAATGCCAATCAGAACCACCCACATACAGACATATAAAGGTATCTAAGAAACATGGGTAGGGTCTGGTATCATATTTCTGATGCTAACGGATTTGACTGTGGTTTGAAGATCATTACCCATAAGGGACAGAAATACACCATTCAACAAATTGTTGTGCAATACAGCAAATGAACTTCAAGTGAAATGTTCATGATAAATGGCTCTCTGTGTTATCTGTATATCTCCAAGAAAGTGTAATACCTTCCATGAACGTTTACTTTGTGAAATCCTCAGGCTGTCAGAGTTGGAGACTGCCTTGGTGGAGGAATGTGATTTTGGTTCCCTTCGCAATATTTGTAAAGGAAGACCAGTACCAGAGCATCTGAGAGCTGAAGTTTGGCAGGTAATTTGAAATTTCAGTCAGTGGAATGTATGATGACATTGACAATAACCCCTTGTATCAGATGTGATAATCTAAGTGGGAGCAAGTATTGGGGAATAGAGTTATTCAACAAACGTCCTTTATTTTGTTATACAAAGAATTACATTGTTATAGATTACATTAGTCTCATTAGTTATAGTAAAGAACCAAGAAATCACAGTTTTTCTATTTGTGTGTTTTCTGCCAATGTTTCTTATGCTGTGTCATAGTATAGTCATTCTCATGCAAAGACTGCATGCACAGTAGAGCAACTAATTTGCTGTTGAGGAAGAATGGTATTCTTTCTTTGTAAACAGATAGAAAAACCATGTATAAATGCGGTATTGTTTTCTCTTTTTGTAGAAATCTAGTGATCAGGCATCATTACCAAAAAGATTGCTTTCTTTGTACTGCAAAGATATGGAAATGGACTGTAGAAAGTGTTTAATATAAGCATCAGCCTTTATAATTTTGGAATTTGTATCATCACTGTTCTTTGAAAAGGGCTTAGGTCATTTTTCACACATATAAGTATAAGATAATGTGAGAGAAAAAAGAGTCTGCAGTTTGTATGTACCTTTGCAACTGCAATTTGGCAGGAAAAAACGGGTGCACTTCATTTTTTTTTTACATGTCAACATGAGATTTGATCTCATAAACAACATGGTCTCCTGATTAGAACATGGCCAAAGTTAGATTTAGACAAAATTTTATGAGTCTGATTTAGGCCATGTTTGAAGCAAAGTGATGATAAATTTTGCTGCATCGGGAATTAGAAGTTTTTTTTAGCATTTAATAGTTTGTCTTTGTTTACTTTGTGTGAACAGATTTGCCTGGGCACAGTAGGGAAAGATGCATTATCTGCATTTGATGGACTTTATGATATGGATGGGCAAAGCCAGGTCCGCGATGACTGCAAGAGTTTAGTAGGTAGGTACAGAGCTGCTGGTAGAATGTTATTTGCTCTTGTGCAAGTTCTTGTGGTTAGATTTCTGCCGCCATCACTTGCAGGAAGCAGCAGTAGCAGCAATAACTCCATGTCATGGTATTATGAGGATTATCTAGACTTCATGTGCCCTTATGAAATTGTCTTGTAAGATAATAATAATGATAATAATAAATTGTATTTGTATCACGCCCAATCCCTCAAGGATGGCTGTAGGTGCTTTGACATTTTAACATTCTCTCAGATATGCACGCAAGCTCACTTCAGTACAATAAGTATGAGAAAACGCTTGTACCTAAACACACACATAGGCATGTACGCACTCCTATGCACACATATTTATACACAATAATATAGATCTGTTAAAAATTTAGATCTCCTCGGAATGTCCTTAACTCTGTTATTTCTCTTTAGAATCTTGTGGGAAATTGTGGGTGTTAAAAAAAACGCAAGTTTTGTGACTATTACTGATGGAAAAGTTACCCTGTTGTGCATGATTTTGCTCCTGGAAAATGATTTCTCAAATTTGCTGGTGAGGCCTAGTAATCTCATTACTGGCCATTACTTCAAGCAGATGTCAGTCATAGAATGCTACATTTCAGGCATGATCTCTCTCCCCCTGCCCTCCAAATCAGGTGGTGGTACATGATTTATTTTTATCAGTTCAGAACATTCGCAAGGCCTTGGCCAAACATTTCACCTACGTTATCTGTACTAATAGCAGGATGTCTGAATGAAGTCCTAACTCTACGGCTATATGGCATACACCAAAGCTAGTCTTTAATGAAGTTCCACGGTAATTTCCCTGTCTGTTCTCAGATAAACTTGGCAATGATGAGGAGGACAAAGTATCCATTGTTAGTGACCTGGAAACCATCATCACATTCTACTGCAAGTCTCGAGGTCTGAAGTACACCCGGGACAGCGGCTGGATGGAAATCTTGCAAGTGTTGCTGGCTGTGAAAATGAGTCCCTCAGAAATCTACAACTGCTTCTATGCCATACAGAATAAATTCGTTCCGCAGTAAGTTGTGAGAAGAAAGTGTGGTCATAATCTGTGAGTTGTTCATGAATTTACCTCTTTGCTGTATGTATCATATACGCCATATGTCCTAATAGCATTTGAATGTACATGTATTATCTTGCAGCCACAATAAACCTTGATGATGATTTAAATTTGACACCAGCACTATTTAATCGCAGTCTTTGTAGTGGCAACATTTTTAGATGACAGTGCTGCATTTTTTATTTCAAGCCATTAGATAATGGCAATTCTTATTAACAGTGACTTTACTTGCTTCTATCTCATAATGGTTCAGCATAATGGAGTGTTGTTGTCTTTTAACAAATAGTAATTTGCAATGATTTATGCAAAGGTTGTTGCAAAATTCTTGAGAGAGAGTTTATCAGTGTCAGGGTCTGAAATTTTGAAATTAAGCCAGTGAGTAGGAATGAGCTTGCTGGGAAGCACACACTACAACAAAAATTGGTTTTTGAAGAATTATGTAACATTTGATGTTATCATTCAATACTTGTTCATTACTTCCTTGTATGCAACCATGCTTTGAGACAGAGGAATGAAGAGAATGAGAATGTAAAAAGATACAGAGATTAGACAATAGTAAGACAAGAGAGAGAGAGGTGTAAAAAGTATGTTGCAATCTGTTGTGGCACGTCCTTATCCCTCTGTTGTTTCAGTGAGTGCCAGAAGAATGGGAGACCCTTCCACTTATTTCGCCTGCTCCTTCAGTACCATGACCCTGAGTTGTGCTCATATCTTGATACACGACGAGTGACCCCTGACCTGTATGCCATGTCTTGGGTAAGCCATATTAAACTAACGTTACATACACGAACAACACTGACTTTTTCTACAAATGGGAATATTGGTTTTACTGCCATTGCATATGACAAATCGATATGAGATTTAGGAAACTGAAAGTTGTAGTTTGGTTGGCAGGTTATCAAGTCCGACATACTCAAGACTATCTGACCGAGGAGAAATTCGGTGTTAGTGATTATTACCTCAATACCAGTAATTGTTACAAATCAGACTAAATATTTTTTTCATGGTCTGTTTGCATCCCTGGTATATCAAGATTTAGATTTGTTTAATCTGTGGTGATCTGCCTATTTCAGTTCAACAGTTTATTTGGGGCCAAGTGTGACCTCCATGTATGTCTAGCCATGTGGGATGTGATATTCCAGCACGCTGATCCATTTCTAGAGCTCTTCATGGGCTTAGTCATTCTAGTCAATGCAAGGTAAGCCCTTGTGACACTACATTTTCCATGGGCGTAAATCTTTCGCAATTTTCGTCTTCTTCCTTTATGGTGGTGGAACTTCAGCATTTCATTAGCCCAGTAGTCCTGGCAGTGGATCAATACTGTTTCATTACACGCTAATTTACGAGGCTCCTACCCAGTCTTGTCCATTCTTTGCTCTTTCCAATACGCCATTTACATCCTTGATTTTCAGTTTAGCAAGAATGTAGTGGTCTGATTGTGAAAAGTAAGAAAGAAGAGGAAATACCAGCGGTCAAAATTTTTCAGCTGTTGGCTGAGAAAATTTTTTAAAGTTTGGTGGTGATGGAGTAGAGAAATAGAATCAGTGTTCATAAAACTGATCAGTTTGGTTAGTGATCAAAGCCAGAATGACATATATACATATATATATTCTCTCTACAACAGAGACACTATTCTTGACAGTAAAGATCAAAGTAAAGAAGAATTGATAGGTGAGTAGAAGTTCAAGCCTATAATCATCCTTCATTTCATTTTTTTTTTCTTTTAATTTCACAATGTCTCTAAGATGCTATCTTTCTATTGCCTGTGTATCATTCTTATTCTGGCCATGCTGTTTAGACTTGGTTATCCACGCTGTTCCAGATTTGACTGAGAATTTGTTTCAGTTTCATCGGACTTGATGATTTGAGTTCAGTCAAAATCTTTTCCTGTATTTTATCATCCTTTGCCAAGCTTGTATATTTTTGGTTAGGATCTTAATCCGTATTCTTAGTTTATATTTGCTGGATTCTCCTGCATTTCAACTTTTTTTGTGACTGTTTTCCCTCTCATCTTTGCTTCACTTAGTGTATTATCAGGTGCGCTTGTGCAACACAGTGTTAGCCCACTTGAGCTTTTTCCTGTGTATCTGTGATCTGCAAGAAAAGTATCCTCCAATCCTGTTTCACATTGACACAAATGTACTGTTACTCCCATTCGATAGCTTGAAAAAGTTGCTGTCCAGCTGCAGTGAAGGAAGTAAGCGTGTTGATTTCTGCACCAGTAACTTTTAAAGCAAATTATAGTCTAGGCATATCTTAGGTGAAGACTTGTCAAACCTCACTGACAGAATCATGCCAGGGTATTCGTCTTCATTTCAGATTCCCTATCAACCTTCCCAGAAGCCTTGCAGCTGGAGGATGTTGAAGACTTTTGTTCCTTAGCACAGTATTATGCTTCCAAAACACCTCAGTCATTTAGGAGGGTATGTTGGTTGGGTATTTTGTGATATTTCTAGTCGAGAATATCGGGCTGTCCTAATTAGAAACATTCAAGCAGCTCTCAAAAAAAGAAAAAAAATCTACTGTATCTTGTAAAAAGAACATCAGAATTTATGGTGTTTATGGAGTGGATCCGATCTGGGAAGAGTAGAAGCTAAAAGTTACAAAAGTAGCCTTGCCCCAAAATTCTATGCAAGTTTAGGCATAATAGTTGGCTGAAACGATCATATGGACATTGCAAAATATGTCTTAAACATTTCAGAACATCCAGTGTATTTTTATAAGTGCGCTTGAATGTAATTGTGCTATTTTTCAAAGCAAAAGCGTGATAAAATGTTTTTCCCTGACATTTTGGTGTTCTCGTTGTGAAGTTCTCTTTTGTGCGCAATGAAGCCTTGATAATTCATCACTTTGCTACTGGAATAACAATTTCCTAATGAAGTCCTTCTAAAGTCTTTAAAATGTTAGTAATTATTATTATGAAAATTATGTATGAAGCCTACAAATTAGCATATTATTATGAAAATTATGTATGAAGCCTACAAATTAGCATATTATTATGAAAATTATGTATGAAGCCTACAAATTAGCATATTATTCTTTGATGTCTATGGGTACAGGATTACCAGCTTGCCATGTTCGGAGGAAGCATCATAGCTCAGAAGGATGCTGACAATAGTGGACTGATGGACGCCTTGTGCCTGATGGTATCCGGGGAGGAGCTGCTCCAAGCAAACCAGAACAATGAAATAAATGTATGAGAACAGTACAGCCAAAGCATGTGCGCTTGACTGTGCTTAATCACAGTTTGGATAATTGTAACTTCCACTTAATTGCAACATTTTGTACATAAAAAAGTGCTGTTTTTCCATACGACTGATCACAACTCTTTTTACTGTAATTGCTAGTTTTCCATGCTGTCATGTGATTAAGTGGATTTGACTGTATTATATGTAAAGAAATCAATACCTCTGTTTCATTTTGGTAATGTTGATTCAACTTCTTTGCGACACTGTGTTTTTGAAGTGTTCATGTAAACAAGGTGTTATCAGCTCATTAGATGGTATGCAGATTAGTTTGGGATTTTTAGCTCGATTACATGTTTCTATGTATAGAATTTGTTCATTATAGGGGGAATAAGATGTAGACACGTTTCTATGTGTACGATTTGTTCATTATATGGGGAATAAGATGTAGATGCGTTTCTATGTGT
>JAWQUT010000733.1:64305-85738 GCA_033807755.1 Ellobium chinense
TTTAATTAGCGTAAAAGGATTTTCTGTCAGTCATCACAAGTATGGAAGTATTGGAAGTCCAAGTATCTTTTTTTCTGTGCCCAGTAGATCTAGTTAATTAAAATGAAGCTATTCAAATCAGTATAAAAGCTTTCCATTGTATCTCCTTTGTCTTCATGAATTGAAAAGGATATAGATCAAGGTATGAAGGTACAATATGTAAACTATACAATAGTCTTTCACTTACTGCCTTTCGGCCTCAATTGACATCAATTGCATTATGAATGTAAAGCAAAAACAAAATACCAACATGTAATATGCCTAGTATATTTGAAGGCTTCAAAGTGCCACATCGCTCCTAAGAGTTACGTAATAAATTATCCGCGCCGCTCATTATTCGGAGCGCCAGTGTGATTTTCCTCCATTTCCACTTTTGCCAATTCTCACCTATGATATTTATTACAGGTAGAAATTTTACAAGTTTTAAGAGTAGTTAAGTTGCACTGGTTTACTTCTATGTTCAAATGGTTACATACATTTTATGCTTAGTGGTGACCAGGGCAGTTAATTTGGTTGTTGAAGGGTTAAAAAAAAAAGGGTGGCAGTTCCAACAGAATGTCACGGTTATGCTAATTTCTGAAAAGCTTTGATGTCATAGAAATTAGTTTTGGTTATTTTTAACAGGGCCTAATTTATTCATTAAAAAATAACCCGAAACTGGTTGCTGTGAAATCGGAGATTTTCAGAAATTAACATATCTGACATGGCCATGTTGGTATTGCACATGACGGACTCAGGCCTTGTAGGTGTGTAAAATTCAAATTATTTATGTGAATTTATGATTGTATCGTCTGCTTGGTGCCTCCAGGCCTAGCTGTAAGATATTAAACAAAGTTTTTGTCACCTCTACAGGAAGACTCAGTTCGCTACTTTGTAGTGGACTGCCGACCAGCAGAACAATACAACTCAGAGCACTTGACAACAGCATTTCATTTGGACTCAAATCTGGTAAGCACTGTTTGGTTAAAGTCCTTCTTCAACCATGCAAGGTCTTGGAAAACTCAGCATGCACACCAGATTGTTCTAGCTGTTAAGCTCAATTTTGAAATAATCATATTAGCTGAATGCAACAATGGCATGCTATTTCTCTCAAATATTTTGTGAATATTCTATGCAGTCTGTGACATACAGCTGAGCTTTTATGGGCTCCGAGGCCTGGTTAGTCGGATATCTGTCTATCTCAACGCCAGTGGCTTGAACTTGAAGATTAGGTACCCAAGCTGAGAACAATATATGTTTTCTTCAAAGCCTCTGTGATGAGGACAGTACTGAAAAACAGGTTCTGGCATCTCAGTGCTGGTATCCCAAGAACAGATATTTATTTCAGGGTTCTTATGTCCCCCTGGAATTTCAGAAGATCCTGAAATTTGCCTTGGAGAAAAAAATCTCCTGGTGAGCTCCAAAAATTTGTACTTATAGAATCTTTTGGAAATTTGTTGCTGTTCACAAAACATGGACCAAAATTGCTCCAAAAATTTATCCCAGTATTTTCATGATTTCACCTCTGAAAGAATAATTATTTCCTAAAATTTTTCCTGGATTTCTTCAGGAGAAAAGTAAACATAATTCCTTTTATTTCTGAGGGACCTGTTCTAGGTTATTGAGGTTATTATTCAAAAGACATTTTGCAAACAGTAAAGGTTTCGAAGAAGTTGACTGCTGTAGATAAAAGACTGAGGAAGTTGTTGTATATGACTTTTCATGTTCTTTTGGTACAACATGTTTATATCTTTTTTGAAATATCTGGACAGATGCTCCAAAACCCTGAGGAATTTGGTGTAGCAGTACAAGCTCTCTTTGCTGCCCAGGCTCAAGCATTAGCTGCAGGTTTGATTTTACAGTTGTAGAGGAGAAGTTTATTTTGTACCCAAAGTTAGTGGGATCTTTTTTAGGGCCTGAATTTTGATTGTCTTCTAACACCTCAAGCCATCTCTGACATTTGAGTGTACAAGGTTCTAATACAATAAGCTCTATGTGAAAGTGACTGGATAGTCCAGCTCGTTCTGATAGGAACTTTTTCCATGTCTCCAAGAAGTTACAATCAAATGAAGTAGACTTTATCTGTCAAATTCGGATATGAAATCAGTTAAGGAGGATAGATCTGAAGAAGACACTCTCATGAGAAATGGAGTTCTGCTGTTTGAGAGAGAGAGTGGGATGAATAGAAGAGTGGTTGGTGAGAGGATAAATTAAGTTGTTGGTCAGTGAATGTATTAAGAGCTCAGAGCCTATCAGGGAATGAGTCTATTTAAATGCAATATATCATTATTATTATTTTTTATTATCGTCTTTTATGTTTCAAATTTTAACATTGACAAATCTAATCTTTGACCAGGTTCAGCTGCCGCAGGTGAACACCTGTGTTTTTTGGGCAGTGGTAGAGAGGAGGAAGATCAGTACGTCAATATGGTTGTTGCCAACATACTTCAGAAAGGGAAACAGTACGTGTCCATTGCAAAGGGAGGTTACCCTGGTATGTGTTATATGCTTTTTTTTTAACATTNGGGGGGGGGGGGGGGGGGGGGGGGAGGGAGGAGTTGAACTATTGTTACAATGTTAATGTTTCTCATATTAAGAAGACTGACATTGGAGATGGTTTTTAGGATAAATATGTGGTCACTGCCAGCTTCATTCTTTATATTTTGATGGATGAGGGTACAAGAATGGGTTTACCCTTCTCCCCTAGGACTAGTTGCACATACAAGAATCAAGACAGGCGTACTATGTTATCTGTCAGTCTCACAGGTGTCACTTGATTAAAGGGGCATTAATTTTGCTACAAACGATCCATGATTAACATATCATTCATGAGATGCACAAAACAGCTTCATTTTGGACATATTAATTTTGTAGTACTATAGGATTGATCAAAGCCATTATTACTTCAGGAGTGATCAAGTGTGTGGCAAACGTGTAAATTTCATACAGAGGGTTTTTGTCATAAGCTTGTTCAAATGCACCTATGACAAATGCTGAAGTGCATAGCTTGCTCACATATGAGTTATGAATGCACTGGTAGAAATTGTTTTAAAAAGTGCTGCTTTTAACTGCTATGATGCCTAAGTTCAGCTAATAATGAAAAAAATCTGTATTATCTTTCTGCAGCCATCCACAACATTTTGAAAGCAGTAGCGGGAAACGGAGTAGCAGATATGGCACTGGTGGTTTCTCACAACACAGAAGACATGCTCTCCAATAGTCGTAGTTCCGGTGGCGGCGGTGGCAGAGATGGACAAGGAGATGACTCAGGTTCAATGAAATACGTGAGTTTGGGCTGTTAGTTAGTCGTAGATCATTGGAGTCCTCACATTGGCATCATTTCAGTGAGTTGTCATCATCATCTGTCAGTGCTGTGCCAGTGGTGTTGGCAATTTTTCGCCCAGCTGGTCACTCATGCTTGAGAGTGGGTATGGGGACAGATTGTTAGGGCCAGTGGATTTGTGACGGAATAGATATATTTAGTGAAAGACATGAGAGGGCTTCCCGGGGGCTGCTCGGCAGACTTTCTCATGTCATAAGGACCAGTATCTAGTGGTGAAAAGGGCTGGGAGATGATGTCCCCATCTCTCCCTAGTGGCAGTTCAGGACAACAATTCATTGGTGTGTTTTGTTCTTGACCATTCTGTGCAAATTTTAAAAGATAATACGGCATCCTATTCAGTACAACTTAATTGTTATTATTCTCGTAGTTATGTATATTACCAACCAGCTTACCTGGGAACCCTGAAAAGCAGGGTGTAGACTGCTAAAAACAAACTTACAAAAATAGGATGGGTAAATGAAAGTTGCGCACCATGATGTTCTGCACCTTTTTGTCAGCATTTAGTTTTAGTTACTGGAAATAGTGGATCCTCGTCAAAGATTTTATTATATGGGTTGATCCCAGTTGAGGTTTAGACCAAAGCATTCATTACTGCAAGGCTCCTGGTCAGCTATGGAGAGGTTGGCAGGTTTGGGGCCAGTTTCATAATTTAGTCACTTTGTGAGCGCCATATCTAAGACTGCATGTCTCATCATGATATATGATACTGATCAGTATAAACTACCCTATGGTCTGTAGTAACTTTTTGGATCATAGTTTACATCTTTGATGGGCCATATTTTGGACTGTAGGCCAGACTTTGTACATGTTCTGTTTTCTTTTCTTGCGTTCCTTTTCCGACCTTTTGTTTTTGCCTGTCTTTCTTCCTTTCAGACTTCTTCTTCACCTTGTTATCTCCATACATTTCTCATTCAAGTTAAAGAGAATAGTCAGTATTTCCTGAGGCATATTCCTTTGATTTGCAGTTTTCCAAAGATCTTTTGGGCAAACTCTCAGGTGTTGTCAAGTCAAAGTCAGCAGAGATGAAAGAGAAGCTGTCCAACTACATTAAGAACGAAGGTGGTGGGGAGAGGTGAGTGATAAAAATTTGCCCCTCAACTTGTATGTCACTGCATATTTCTAACCTTGCTCTCAGTGCATAGGCTGGCTTAGCAATCCTCAGAAATGTTCGGTTTCAAAAATTTCTGAATGGAATGTATGCCTTATGATTAGTTTTCAGTAAACGGAGTAGTTCTTGCTGAATGGATGGGATTCAGGATTTAATGATAGTGGTTTTAATTTCCATCATTACAATGTTATTCATTATACCTCCTTTGGGAAAGCATTACATTCACATTTCCTCAGCCCATCTGTCTTTAAAATTGATACCTATCTCTTTAATATTACAGTAGAAGGGCTGGTTGGGACTTTCAGAAGTTGGTCATTATAACCATGACTGGTGCTTCCGAACTAGGGAATTTGGATGAGGGAATCTCATCTCATATAACATACAATAGCCTGGGTAAAAACATCGGGCAAGGCCTGTCGTGGGCGACAGTTTGGAACTCGAAACTTGATTTGTCTGAGAATCATTGCATGCTGTGGCGTCAAAAGCGCAAACTGCACATTAAAGTAAACAATTTTTTTTTTGCCTGGTTTCTCAGACGTAAACTACACTAATCATGCCAAAATTTGTACTCAAGCTGAGGCAGTAAGACCATAATAGACGAGTTTTTGCTACTCCAAGTCCGATATTTAAGGGCTGTTTTAATAACAACAAGAAAAGAGGAAAAAATGGGGGTTTAGAATTCTGCCAGTATAATCAGGTTCTTGTTATAGCAGAGGCCATTATAAATGGGTTCCACTGTATATTAATATTTCTTTTTCACTATTATTTTTGCACACCTGAATTCAGTACTGACTTAGCTGTATGCTGTACATATTTCATAAATTGCTTTTTGGTACAATTTCCAGGCATGTGAGCAGTACAGAAAGGGGAGGCAAGAGATACAGAAACATGGCAAATGTATTCACTATTGGGGATGAAGATGAAGGTGAATACTCTTCTTATATTTCACATTCAACCTCACCTTTTTTATACGGCTTTAGACCTGAATACGTATTTACGCCCAGAAGAAAAGTCTGTTTTAGACCATCAAAGTTATCGCTTCAAATTGCATCAATCCAACAAATTCCTAGGTAAATTAAAAAAATTTAGGAACAGAGACATTTTGCTAGGGGTTAGGTCTCAACATGCAGATAAAGTGGTTGCTTTTCTGTGAAACATGAAGTTTATCAACATGCACAATCTGGAATAGCAGTTTCACTATCATAGCCAACCCAGGTACCTGTGGTTTTGTCATCATATGAGGGTCATCATCTTAAGTATTTGCCATTTTCCTATTTCTTCCAATGTTTCCACTACAGTCACCACCATTAACACTTTAACCAGCCATATTACCAGTCTAACAGCTAGGATAGCCCTGGAAGTCATGTATGTTTAGTCCAAGACTAAAGGTTTACCTTTCACCCAATCTGTATCCACCCAGGTGAGGAGGGCAGTGCTGTAGACTCAGAGGAGGATGACCAGCAGAAAGAGGTGGTCAGCTTGGAGACGTGGATCCAGAAACCAGATGTCATTTACTCATGTAGATGCAAAGAGATACGCTCCAGTGGACACTCATTCCCAAGGTAGAAGAGTTCACCTATTGAATGATTTCTTTTTAGTCTGTTAATGATCATGATGACAATTTGCCACTCTGCAAGCTTGTCATGGGCTTCTGTGTATTTCCAAAAAATGCATGTAGACCTGTAAGTTTTCCGACAATCGTCGGAATTCCGACAGACTACCAGCTGGTCAATTTTCCGACAGGAGAATCCGTTCCAACAGCCTCTCCCGTTCCAACCGTCTCCGACACCGCATAATAATTTTATTAGCAAATGTCACCTGAGAAGCGAATACTGCGAATGTAGGAAACGACGATGCGACGATAGCCAGAGAGCATGCGCGAGGAACCACTTTGAACTTCCGCTTTCGGGCTTTGAGACGAAAAACTTTTACCCCTCCCCTACATTGAAAGCGCTGTTATTTCGGTCGGTGAAAATGTTCAGACAGTCTTGTAAGGGGCCACTTACAGGTCTATGCATGGTAGCACAGAAACCAGCATGATCAAACTTGCCATTTATCATGCATCCAGCTGAAACGAGTCTTTATGTTGCTAGACTAGAAACGGAGATATGGAACTCTGAAGATGATAAGGGCCATCAGATACTTAATTTTTGTTTTTTGCTGAAATTGAATGTGAAATCCTTTTTATGCACAAAAAATGGTAACTAATTGTAGGATAAATTTGAGATTTTGTGAAAAGAAAAAAAAGACAACTTTATTTACCCTGTATGAAAATGGTTTTACAATGTCATACAAAGTTATGCATCTCATTCATAATACAAACACATATAACAATACACATCATACATATAGATACTTAATATTACAAATGAAATACATAACAAAGTCATTGCTAGTCGCCAGCAGTGCAGCGCCCTGACCTGAGTAGAGTGAGGAAATGGAGGTAGAGTGTCTTTCCCAAGGACACTACAACGTAAACCGCGCAGCTCGCGAGTCAAACACATAAATCTTAGACTTGAAAGTCTTCAGTTTCTGAGCACGATTCACAGNGACAACTTTATTTACCCTGTAGGAAAATGGTTTTACAATGTCACACAAAGTTATACATCTCATTCATAATACAAACACATATAACAATACACATCATACATATAGCTACTTAATATTACAAATGAAATACATAACAAAGTCATTGCTGGTCGCCAGTGATGCAGCGTCCTGGTACCCCCCAGCTCTAAAGCCAGGTACTCATTTACACCTGAGCAAATGAAAGTGAAGTGTCTTTCCCAAGGACACTACAACGTAAACCGCGCAGCTCGCGAGTCAAACACATAAATCTTAGACTTGAAAGTCTTCAGTTTCTGAGCACGATTCACAACTGACTTTTACAGTGAAAGTTTGTTCTTCAACTATGATTTGTTTCAGAATTATTTTCCTTTGCTTGAGGATGATCCCCTGACATTTCTAGCAACTATATTTCTGCCCAGAATACAGCTGGGTCAAAGTTAAGACACTTTAGGAGCTTTCATATTGTATCAGTTTTTGTCCTTTTTTGGTTTTGTCAAAAAGCAACTGAAGCCTCCTTTGATAGGCTGCCAGACATTTGTTTTTAGCCACAAAATATACTGATACAGTGAATATTTTTTTCTATTCTAATAGTCCAAATTGTTTTGCATTCAGAATCAAGAATAATTTAAAGGTTGATTCTGTAATCTACGTTTGTTTCGTTTCCAATTTCTTCCTCAAAGTGCTCCTCATTTTGATTTTTATAAAAACTTGGCGGTGCTCATTTTATTTTCACTATGCATTTTAATTATTACTTCCAGCTACCTCCTTGTGACCTCCAGCCACTTGTATGTATTACGAGAAATCCAGTCACGGAAAGGCATGGCCCACATCCAGGCCAGGAGGGCGCTGGGCTCCATCGTCAAAATCACATCCAAGAAACGCCAGCCTGAATTGATTACTTTTAAATATGGGACTCACGAAGATGATGGGTTCCACGTCACAGATATTCATAGGTGGGTCCTTCTGTTTTGCTTGTTCTTGGGTGGAAATTTAATAATAACAATCTTCCTCTGCAGAACATGTTTAGTTTTGCTTACTGTAACAGGGTATTTTCTATCTGGAGATGTGGCTAATGGGTGAAAGACACTTTGTTAATATAAAGCACTTTGAGCTCTGTAGGGATACAGCAGTATATTCATCTGTGCGTAGGGAGCATAGCTTTACAAGATTTAAGAGGGCTTCCTTAAGGTTTGTGGCCCGGACCAGTAGCCGTTACCAGTATTCATGTAGCCTGCTTGAAAACATTTACCTTTCTGTCACATGTGATTTACATGCATCGTTCAGAAGTAGCATTATCATATCATTTCAGGCTGAAAAAGTTATTCCCACATATAGGCTAGTGAGCTGATGAAAACTATGAAGTCACGAAGGGGGAAATACAGCTGCTGATTGGTTTTCATGATCAGTGTCTGTACCTGATAGATGGAACAATCAACTCTTTGTGTCCTCTTTTCAGGTTCTACATTCCAACAGCCTCTGATGCCACAAGAGTGGTCAAACAACAGATTATGAGAGTCCTAGATGCCTTAGACAGTTGACAGGGCTGAACTAACCCAAGATATTGTGACGTGGGCGAAAACAACAAACTATTTATTCAGACTGTCATTTTCAGTGGGTTTCATGGCAGAGGGAGGTAATATCATGCATGCAGAGATGGATCCGGCCGCATCTTAAGCAGATTTCTGGGGTATTGTGAATATTTTTAAAGACCCATTATCTGTCAGAAGGGCATTATTGGAGAACTCACAGAAAAATCAGGTCTGTTTTTTTAATCCGTGGCTTGATTCCAATTGAAGTTGGCGGATGTTTACACTGTGTTCATTCCCATATCACAGTAGCTTTATGGATGACTCGGGAGAGCCAGCAAGATGACTGAGAGATAGAGTGATTATCTCTTTGTATGAAAAGTCCCTGTTTCTAATCCCGCTAGTGGTGGATACCTCTTTGGATATTTTTTAAGCAGTATTTCAAAGGCACCGTTGCTGCCCAGGTGAAGGCTTAAGTCTTCAATACGGCCTTGAATGTACTGATAAAGAGTTGTTTAAGATATAAACAAACAGATCGACCCTGGAGATCATGAGTACTGTATGATGAAAGGAAGTGCATGAAGATTTTTGGATTATTGTCGTATAATTCCCATAATCAGCTTGCATACTTCATTGAGACAGTTTAGCTAGTCAGGCACAGCTGCTAAGAATGTATGGCACAGTACTACTGATTTTATGTACATACAGCTTTTTGTCAGCTTAATCCTTTCAGGTCCATATCCCATGCTACCCGCCTCCACCTGCCACCAGTTTAATTACATAGTGCCCGCTAATGACCACTCAAGATACCATTTATCTGTTGCTATACGTTATTGAAAATGTGGCTTTAAAACAGGATACATGACCATTATAGTTACACAAAGAGGAGAGGTGATCATCAAATTTCTTAGGAAACTGTTCAAAATTAGTGGTTGTCTATGGCTTTCCTTTTTCTCCAAAAGTTTGATTATTTCCCTTGACCGAGATTTCAAGGAACAGCATTTGTCCAGAATCTGCTCACTGAATAGCACAATCCAGCCGTGAGAGGATGCTGTATTTGCTGTATTTAATCTGTCTGTGGCTGGGCAAGAAAACAAAACGTCTCATTCCATCTATATCGATGTATAATGTTTTTCACTTAAATGAAGTTTCGAGAAAAATGGGATTATAAAAGACTATTGATCAGCATGAAATGGCCAAGTATAACATAAACTTGTTATGTTCATGTATTTTTTGTTTTTGAACATGAATATCAGTGCTGTGATCGTAACTGGCCTGAAATTATGAATGAAATGGAATGGGAATGACCTTATTTGTGATATACGACCTTACATCTCAGAACAGGCGATATGTCTTACAGCCAGTCAAAAGAGGCTTATGTCACAAAACTAGGAATTGAGATGTCTGGCTCTAAAGGTGGATAGGGTTGTCTGGTATCAAATTTTCAGAAATTGAAAGTAAATTCATTTTTGTACTCAAAAACGTTTGATTTTATGGACAAAGGGATGATAGTAATAAGGCGAACTAAGATAAGACAAGATGAGATCAGTTTTATATGTCTGTATAAGTACATCAACTTATTTACCAGCACATGCACATATCCAGAACACATGCACACTACATGCACACATACACTCTCACTCTCTCTCTCTCTCTCTCTCTCTCTCTCTCTCTCTCTCTCTCTCTCTCTCTCCCTCCTCTCCCTCTTGTGATTTTCTGAAAATTTTAATAGTTGCAGGGAACAGGATAATTTTTCTCTTCAGACAACTTTTATCTCTGGTCATAAAGTGCTTAATCAAATAATTTTCAACCTGATCATAGTACACAAAATATGCCTTTTTTTTTTTTTTTGTTGTTGTTGATACCAAAAAACAAAAACAGTAAAAAAGTGATATGAGCCCCTGTTTGACTGGCTTCCAGCCACATTACTGATTTCATTGTAAGGTGAATGCTGCAATAAAGAGAAGTAACACTACAAATATTCTCCTTAATCCTGGACACACTCTGTAAAATTTTAACCAAAATATTTATATTTATATAATGTAAATTATCTGTATATTACACCTGTATCTTACAATAGGATGATCAGCTGAAGTCATGTCACAAAAGGGCTCATCTTCTTCTCCTGTCAAAATCACTTTTTTTTGCATCTTCGTGTGGTCAGTATGTTTATACTCATCTCTAAACAAAATGTTGTGATCAAGATCCGGCTTTATTAATGCAGTGGTTGAAAGCAGAAGAAGAAGACTTTTATGGGAGAAGGGATTATCTTGAAAAAGAAAAGATGAACTTTGTGAAAACACTGTTTGACAAAAGTGAGCCCGTCTGTGCTGAAATATTACAGTTTACTAGACTTACGATCCTATAAATTGTACCTGTTTATTCAGATGTTCCTTGGAACATAATAGGAGTGATATTTGTGATTTGAAACACTAACTATTTGCATAGAAACTGTAGTGAACTTATAGTGGTGAGTTGCAAGCCATGTTTTTTTTCACTGCGCCCCTAGAAAATCGTGGCTGCAAATCACCGCACATTTCCGTGTTTTTGAGCCTTTGCTGCAGTTTGTAAATTTCTGCAAATTTGGTGCACATTATTGCTAAAAATTGCACTATTCTGCCATGGTCGCATTGTTGTGTCAACAGGAACACAGAAAATGTGTTCCATTTCTACAATATTGCAATGATAAGGTAGTAAACAATGCGGTATGGTGATAATTAAAATGATGTTAGGAAGCTCTCTTTTTTTCTTTTTTTGTGTAAATTTTGATGCAAATTTTATCCCTGTTGGACATGAAAATTTTGCAATTTTTGGTGCCAATTTTGGGGTTTGAAGTGCAGTTTTCTGCAGGGACAGATTACAACTTCTGGAGAATGGCAATGTCTCCCTATAAATAGCACAGGAGTGTGACTGTGGATCCTAAACCAGTAAATAGCTTGACAGTGCTGTGCCTTGTTGTTCTGGTGTACTGTTTTCAGTGTTTGAATGAAGTCATATTGCCACAAATTGCAGCCGCCCTTTGCAAATTTTGCTTGGTGATGCCTAGTAGACTCTGGGAAGAGGGGAGTGAACCTCTTACTGTATATCCCTCTGATCTTTCTGTGATATGTATTCAGTAGAATTTATGCAGTAGATTTTCTGACCCAAATAATTCAATAATCAATGTCTTTGACCCCTGTGCTGTTCCTTTCCTGGTTAAAATCAGTAGTTAAGGCCAAATAACCCTTGACATATCTGTGGCAATGATAAATATTTTTTTCAGTGTTCTCAAAAATTTTCTCTGAAATTTCTCAAATTAAATTCAAGTCACTTTTTTTTAAACAATGTCAAGTTATTGGCTTGATATAAAAACTTAATTGTGTCATTTAGTAAAATTCTGTTTCACATTTTAAATTTTTTTTTTTAATTGTCTGTCACTGTTACCTATATATTTACTTGAAATTTAGAGAATTGGTTCAGTATTGGTAGGACAAGACTGAAAAAAAGTAGTGATATATGAAAATTGTGAACATTTTGTTATTATTAAATTTTTAGAGACTGGAATTTGATGAAATTGTACGGCTAAAACATTTTTATTGAAAAGAAAACTAAGAAAGATATCAAAATTTTATAAAATTGCTTTGTTGGGTATAGAATGAGGATTGTATGCGAAATATGAAATAAATCCAGTGATAAGTTGCATGGATATAATGTCGAAAATTGTGTAATCAAAATCCAGTATATACGTGTCAGCAACATAATTAATATTAATCCGTAAATAAAGAAAATAGATGTCAGCTGTATCTCCCATGCTAAACGGAATTTGGAGTTTATAACATTAGTCCTAGGCAATACGCACAGCACAGGTAATTTAAATTTTTGCATGACTATGTGTTGTAAAGCCAATTAAGCTTCAGGTAGATTCTTGATTTCAGGGCATTGTGTTTATTAATTTTGTGCTTTATGATGTCAAAGCTTTTTGTAAATAAGTTGTTGAAGAGGAGACGAAGAGAAGTGGGAAGAGATGATGTCCCCAACAGCAGGCAGAAAAAAAACAACGCAACAGTTTATGAATCTAGGGCATATGGTATTGTATGCTTTTATGTAGTTATTATTCAGAAGAAATGTCTGATACATGATAGCTAATCTTACAATAGATTACAGTCGAGCACGGAAAACTTGAATTTCTCCGGGATCGAAAAAAGTGTTCGAGATTTCTGTAATTCGAGATTCCCGTGACGGCAATATTTTCACAATTACCATCGACTAGAGGGACTGGTAAGGGGAGATAACCACACGACACTAATCTGCTCTGATCTTAACATAATTAGAATTACCACCCTTTCCTGTTTCCGACTTTCCACATAAAATCATGACAAACAAACTGAATTTAATGAACAGGACGAAAATCACCTGATTTCGTCAGAGTAGATCGAACTTCGGTGCATAAGTGTAATCCTGATGTGTTCGACGTTATTCGAGGAAAAGAAAGAAATGAGGAGCGGCACTATTGCCAGTCTGCTATTACCTATCGCCCCGCCACGTCAATCTATGCGCATCGCGTCATGTTCGACGCAATAAAATTTATCGCAGCGTGTGTTGATCTAGTCCACCACCCACCAGGTCGCTCTGCATGCTCAATCACTACACCATCCCCCTCCCCCTGATTCAATAGAGCCACACAAAGCATTGTCTTCATCCCTTGCCCATTACCACGGCACTCCCGCACACCTTTCCCTTATCACTAACACTGGGACGAGCAACGCCAGACAAAGAAAGGCTTTTTCGGTCATTTCGCCGCTTTGAGGTCGGGTAGATGGTGATGAAATCGTTCGAGAAATGCGTGTTGAGAGTTCGAGAAAATCGTGTTAACAATACAAAGAAAATAGAGGCATTTAAAAGGGGCCGGAAAAAACGTTCGACATTTCCGTGAATTCGAGATTAGTGTGTTCGAGTTTTCTGTGCTCGACTGTATTTATTTTAAAGCTACCTTCATTATAGATGAGTTTAGATAGAGGGGATGCACATGACAAATGCCAGCTAATCTACATTAAAAAAAAAAAAAAATTAGATATGGAAAGTTCTTTTTCACATTGGAAGATAGTGAATATTTTTATAATCCAAGAATTGGCACTAGTTATTGGCATTATATGGAAGATTAATGTGTCATTTGATGAAAAAAATTTGACCTAGCAACAGCCTGGCTTGTGACATAGTCATTTCAGTTTGAGGGGTGGGAGGGGGGTGTTGTCATCATCATTGAGCAGAAAAAAATCTGACAAAATTGTGACTGAAGAATTTTCACTATAAAAGACATCTAGGCTGTGTCACAAAAACCCAAAATTTATCCTGAGTGATTTACTTTTCACCTATAAAACCAGTGTGTTTTTGTGCACAGGCATGATTTTGTTCTGGATTTCTGCAGTCCAAAAAATTTGACATCGGTGGGCCCAGATGGGCACCAGAAAAACCAGTGTGTTTTTATGTACGGGCATGATTTTGTTCTCAATTTCTAAAAAAATTTGACATCGGATGGGCCCGATCACTATTACAGCCTGATATCTTAAGTTCTACTCTAGAGGCATAACTCGTTTTTTAATTGGCTATGAGACATATTTTAGCTGTGGCTGAGAATCTAGACTAAGAGTTGATGTTTCTCAAAGCGACCTCGGGAAATGAAGCTAGAATGAATCATGTCGTGCTCAACATGGGGGGTGTAGCGGTGGCATTTTTTATGATTGGTTTTTCAATACTCAGTTTTCTTCTTGTCTTATATATTTATAAATTTAAATTGTTAATGGCCACATCGTCCATATTATGCTTTTCACCACCAATCGTGAAAGTGTATCACCATTGTCATCATCAAATTCATCACCACCAGCATCAAGATTGTTATTATCTCATTCACAGTCATCACCATCAGTATCATCAACAACGTCCTCAATGTCATCATCAACAAAAAAGTAATGTAAAGTATCTTTACTCATTTGTGTATATAACAGATAATCTGAGGAATATGTACAAAACTCTCAAGTCTACCCTGTACAGTAACATACATGTAATTGAAATGGTGATATGACATGACAGTTTGGGGCCGTATGTAGAAGTTCACATCTGTAAAGAACAAGCCTTAGGAAAGCTACTGGAATTTCTGGTTAACATCACTGTGCTTAGGATACTAGAAAAGTGGGGTCTCAGTCAGAGTGGAATCCTAGCTAATGATTCAAATTTGAGAAAGGACATGAAAATAGGAATTTTAAAAAGCTTTGTAATTATTTGTTGTTGACCAAAAAGCACACTGCCAGTGGGTAGGGCCTTGTGTTGTCATTGTATGAGACATAACTGTACCTTGTTACAACATGGCACTTTCAAGCAGGTGAGATATAACAGGGATAAATGTGATTAGACCTGTACTGCCCTCCAAAGGCAAACAGACGTATCTGCAGTTCTCCTGCATTTTAAGGCTCCTATTTGTTTTGGCCCACCTGGACGTATTGTACGTTTTGACAGAGGCAGAAATGCGAAACCAACAATCTGACTTTTTGACAGTAAATATCAAGGTATCCAATATTTCCAAAATCTTTCTATAAAGGCAAAACATCGTAACAAAGATCTACTAAGCAGTCCGGCGTAGCAACGCAGTTACGTCGGGTTGCCTTTGGAGGGCAGTGTATTCTCTCAGTGGAAGTTTGCAATCCCTTCATAAAATAATGAAATAAAAATTCACTGCATAGGTGAGACCAACATCCTAAGTGAAAAAAGTTATTATAGCTGGGATGTTAACAGGATTATTGTATAGAGAAAGCATTGGTTTCATGAATAAAGTGGGATCTAAACTGACATGGGATGTCACGTGGTGGGATTTTAGTGAGAAACTACTGTATTTTGTTGATTATAACAGTGGAACCTTATATATTATTATGATAATCTTGTACTTTTTTTGTACAAATTTGGGGCAAATGAATGTGCTCTTATTCCCATCACCTCATTTCAGTAGTGTTCATTATAAGAATGTTCTGCTGTACAGTTTTGTTTTATTTATAATACTTGCTACTGGATAGTGTGAGTAGGCTACAAATGCAGTGGTAAAGAAATACTGTAAAGCCTTTGTAACTCGGATTCAGGGACGTTAATTCTAAAGTTTGCTTTACACTCTACTGTTTCATAGTACAGATTTTTCACATTAGTGTGAGGCCTAACACTAACCCTTACCCTTACCCTTGTCCAAGCCACTTTTCATTTTCAAGTAAAATTAAGAAAGAAAAGAGATAAGATAAACTTTATTGATCCATTTGGAAATTTGTCTTCAGCAAATGCATAGCACAGAATACATTAAGCTTTGAATTACAGAAATAAAATGTAATCACGTACGGACACTGCAAAGAGTTTCAAATGATCCTACTTTAATTGTCTAACCCTAACCTAATGTAAGCCCTGATGGCAGTTTTCCAGGATTCTTCCACTTAGTGTCGCCCCCTAAGCCCAAATCAGTCACTCCGTGAAAGAGTCGTGGATATTGCCCGTAAGAGTATGGTTGTACATGACACCATTCATAATGAAGGCATTAATTAGTGACTTACATTGTAATTGTGATAACGCCAGATATAAGCTGTAGAGCAGCTGTTTGTCATTTAGTATGTATAGTTTGGCCACCTTATCCACTGTATTTACAAATTCTGCTTGTTTGCTAATATCCTGGTGCTCCCTCCTTCCCCCAACTCATCCCTCCCCACCCCCAATAATTGCAGTAGTTTGTAATAATTATAAGTTATGTAAATTGATCACGAGATATCAGTAGCTGATGCCATTTTAACACTTTGCCATTGTTACGCGTCTGCCTTTTTTTTTTCAGACTATGGTTTTAAATGGTCTGGAAAACTTGCTAACGGCCCTTTGTTGGTCAAGGGGAGGTAATCGTTCATCCACAATTGATTGTGCTAACCTAGGTATCATCCCTTTACTGATGCTATGAGGTACAGCCTTTTCAGCATCATTGATAACAAATAACATATACATAGGAGACATACTGTCGAAACAGTCGCAAAGTGTTAATATAGAGATCATCCATAAGTTACACAAATACAGTTTTTTATGCTGCATTTTCCCATACACTCTTTGTATGTATGTTTGTCATGGAAGACAGGTAGGGATTTGGGGAGGGGGAGGGGGCATATAGGCCTACGCTTTTCCTTAGTGAAAGTACTGAAAGGGCGAGAGCGTGAAAGAGAGAAGAAAAAAAAGGAAAAGGTAGGGATAAGGGATTAAAAGAGGACAGGAGAGAGGAGAGGAGACATGGGGAAAGGAGGGGAGACATGGGGAAAGGAGGGGGGAGGGAAGGGATAAAAGGGATTGTACGAAAGGGCAAGATGACATGAATTTTATTTGATGATAATAAATTATTTTGTTGTCACATACATACGTCTGTTTTCTTTCATTACTTTGATTAATTAGCAAGCACAATTGCCTGGATTATCTTTTAGCAATGCATATTACATGTAAATCGCTGTCATAAGTCCTTCAAGTCATAATTGAAGTTACGACAGCATTGATCCAGGGCGGCAATATACTGTCGAATACGCTCAATGGCAACTCTTTAGGGATATAGAACCGATTGTGATTAAGAGGAGTTGCAATTATCTGGATGATGTGTTCATATGAAAGAGAAGAGCGAGTACAGTACATATTATTTTATCTGAGAGATGTGGATAAAGGGGGAGTCATGGCCCAAATGTAACCCAGCCCCTATCAGGAAGTCAAAAGGCCAAAAAATTTGCAAGACGGGGTTAAATTCCTCTGAAGACCTTCTGTTATCTTGTTGTCCGACTCCATAACCTTGTCACTGGTGTCTGGTGAGAAAAGGGCAAAACACGCACGCACGCACGCGCGCGCGCGCACACACACACACACACACACACACACACACACACACACACACACACCCACACACACACACACACACACACACACATACATACATACATACATACATACATAGATGCAGGCAGGACAGGTGCGCATCGACCTCACCTCTATTCCTGTCCAGCCTGTATGTATGTATGTATGTATGTATGTATGTATGTATGTGTGTGTATGTGTGTGTATGTACGTGTGCATTTTAAGCTCAAGAAGAACACACGACCAGACAATAACAGGGACGATCAGCAGGAAGACACTTGGCTGGCTTTTGAATCGAGGATTGGAGTACACGTGGACTTCACCAGAGTTCGATGATGTTGATTTCGTCAACAAATAAACAAGTATTATTTAGACATACATCTCACTTATGAAAATTCATGCACATGAATATTGCTGTAACAACACAAATCCCAAATATAAGTTTTAATTATTATAGTTGAAACACTGGACTATGCGTGTTTAAGTCCTGCAATTTGACACAATAGGAAGCCACATTCCTTTCTTAGGAAAGGAAGTAGCAGTTTTCAGGCAGGTCAAGATGGCTGCCACAAATGGGGAAGAGCAAGAAAATAATGCACTGACTTGCCAGTGGTGTTGGTTGTATTTATATCTTTGCCTCATTAATTTGCATACATATCACCGTTGATTCTTGTCGCGTCAAGACACAGGGCCGCCGTTGACACGACGTTTCACTAACAAATTGGGAACAAGAGGTGGTTGCCGCCATGTTGCCGAGCTTTCTCTTTCGGTGATCAGGAAAGATATCACATTTCTAACATACCTTCAGTACATGTGCACATTTTCTCACTGTGACTGGTGCGCACCTTTTCTCACTGTGACTGGTGCGCACCTTTTCTCACTGTGACTGGTGCGCACCTTTTCACACTGTGACTGGTGCGCACCTTTTCTCACTGACTGGTGCGCACCTTTTCTCACTGTGACTGGTGCGCACTAATAAACAAAAAACGTACCCCTGATATTTCCTTTGCCAAGGACCGCCCACAGGATAAAAAAACGATCCCTTTTGGGACGCCGCAGGGACCAAATAAACAATCCTTACTACATAGAAAATACCTGGGGCTTTAGAAATGTTCTGTGATATCGCTAGTATGGTATTTAGGGTGTTTGTTGAGTGTACTGTATTTGTTAGCTATGGCAATGCAGCATCACGAGGTTGTACGTGCAATGCCGCATAACAATGCATATCGGCGGTAACTATGAGAAACATCATTGATGTTTTGGAGCTTTTCCCCAGCTATCGAGGGCAGGCAAAGTAACGCAACATTGTCGATATGGTTCCTGGTCGTCCCAGCTCAAAAACCTGGTACACTAGTAACAAGGTGGTCACAACCTTTAAAATTTGACCGTTACGACCATGCACTGTTGTTTCCGTATTGGGGTATTAAGGTATAAAGATGCCATTGTTGTTTTTTTTTTTCACTGTTGGCTATATAAGGTTTTACACCTCTCATTAATTTATCCAGGGGTCCCAAGCCAAAATACTTTCCAAACATGTCGTTCAGCTTTTCCCCCAAATTTTGACACAAAGAAAAATGTCCCTAAACCAATTAGATTTTGAGAACTTATTTTAGGCCTTTTCATTCAGTAAACGGTAACCTTACCCACTTAGCAACAACCACAAAGTTTATACTTGAGTGGCTAAACTTCGCCTATTCTGAGTTTACAAATGTATTGCATCAATCCAAGCCTTCGAAATTCAAATCCAACCTCTTTCCCCCCTCCCCATGGTCAGCTTTCTGATCTTATAGGGACAATTTAAAATTGCATATTTTTATGCCAGGTGCTATTGGCTATCTATGGTGCTATTTATCTAGGCATGTAGTGGTGATTTCCTTTAAGACAAGGAAGTCACCACTGCATGTGACACCCCAGATAAATCTGCGTGTGACGCCTGCGTAAACAACAGTTCCGAACCTGAGATCTTCCTTGTCTGTCAGTCCCTCTCCGAACCTTACATTATAAATCTCTTTTTACGACATCTGTTTTCACTGTAAATGAGTGTTTGTACTGCTGTTTACTTTTGGCAGTTTAGATCTAGCCTTTGTTGAACGATGATATTGCACAACTTTGGCCAGGAGAGGAAATGGTTAAGGAGGAGAGATGATATACATAGGGTTCCTATATTATTTTTATAATACTAGCTAATCGCGCCTTGTGGGCACGTCGTGGCATCTTTCAAACACAGCACGTCGTTCGTAGACCTAGGATTTTCAAACGCACCGGTAAGAAGTGGTCCGACGACACAAACAACAAAAACCGGTGAGGTCATGTGCAATAAAAACATGGAATACATCAGTGGGAGGGAGTTCTGAGTGCTATGTTTACGACACAAACCAATTTCCAAAAAAAAATACTTGAGGTCAGTTGGAGAAACAAAACCATAAAAAGGACCATCTTTGAGACAAAAGAAACTTGCATACAAAATGTCATAGAATTCTGGGCCGAAATAGCCGAGTTAAGCTTCTTCAAAACTCGAATGAGTTTTTAAAAAAAATATATATTAATAGATAATAGATAATTGATAATAATAGTATATAAGTTATTATATGGAGCAGGAAGAATAAACCGCAATGATTTTCACAGGAATGGGTTGAATTACTTTTAGCATGGTGTGTTTCGGGGTTGGACTCACGATCTAAGGACTGGGGTTCGATTCTGGACCACGGTCGTGTTGTAGGTGCTGGGAAAGCATTGCATTCACATTTTCCTCAGTTCACCTGTCTGTTAATTGGCTACCTGGCTGTAGGCAGCGAAAGATATTGTCAAGATCCTAGTTAGCCTATAAATGGCAGCGGCACTGTATGCTCCCGAAGGAATTGAGAAAGTCCTGGAATGATCAGGCCTACTGGGGTAAAATAATGTGAAGTCGCGTAAGCGAGCATTAGCCTAGATACGAGACTAATGAAACGCAGTATTGTTTTTATATAGAACAGGAAGTATTAAAAACGTTAATAACATTCACATGAGTGGGTTGAATTAGGTTTAGTATGGGTTTGTGTGGAGAGCTAGAGTGACTTTTTTTTTCATTGATGGCTTAGGAGGAGAAGAGGAAAAGTCACTTGTAAAAAAGAGATCTCCAATGATGACAGCGGATGTTAATCTATTAATCACTGTAGTTAATGAGTATGAATATGAATTGTGGAGGAAAGAGAGGGGGAGCGTAGATATTGGCACAAAGCAGAGGGTTGAGTCCTTGTGTTACCGACAATGGCGTTGATAAATACTTTTATAGAAGTCCTTTTTTTTTTTTGGCGAAACTTGAGAAAATCTATAAGTGACGGAAAGAATATGACATCTGTGTTACAAAGAAGTCCATTTCATTAAATTGGTCACTATTTTAAAATTTTTTAATGAAATTAATATTTACATTGATGTCAGAAGTCGATGATTACACCCAAAGGTCCAGACATCCAAGCGATGATCAGTTAGTTGTACTGCATAAAGACCACCTGTCAGTCTGTTTGCTCGTTCACTTCAGTTTCTCTGAGACTTACTCTGATCTCTGAAAGCACATTGGTATCGTTCTGATCATAGACAGGTCCACTATACAAAGTGTAATTATCATTATTTATTATTATTTTTATTTATCAAATTTACATACTGACAGCTGATCGGCGCTCATTTTACTCCTATGAATTTTTTAAACAAATACTCTTGTCACTGAGGAAACAAACAAAACAAAGAGATAGAGTAGTCAGATAGAATGAGATACAGAGTAATCGATACTACCACGATACCTAATCAAGTCCAATCAACCAACTGCGATACCAGGAAAGTTAGAAACAAAACAAAACAAAAAAAAAAAAAAACGANAAAAAAAAAAAAAAAAAAAAAAAAAAAAACGTGAAGAAGGGGCGACTTCAGCCGAATGTGTATTGAGTATGATATTAAATAATTTTCCCATTTAAATAGTCGCTTCCTGTTCGTTATCAGCATTTTTTTTAAAGGGGGGTT
>JAWQUT010000733.1:92587-103748 GCA_033807755.1 Ellobium chinense
CTCCCTCCCCTCCTCCCCCCACTCCACGCACACTAACCCAAGTACACCTTTAAGTAGCGGTGGGTGGTATCGTTTCTGAGTAAGGGTACTTATAGTATCGATATTTTTATGTATTGATACTATCTGTAATTATTTGTATTATGGCTGAGAATCGTGATACTTCGGGTTTCGGCCCCTATTACCTTGAAGAGTCCAAGGGCTTTGCTTCCTGTCAAAATCTTGATGAATGACCGAAAGTTTACCCGTATCTCACCGTTCCAGCTGCGACGACGTTACCCAATTCACTTCGTGATAAGGTCCAAACTTCTGAAAGGGACAAAAACCTGAATGTTTATTATAATTTGATTATCCCTCTCCCCTTTCCCCTCTCCTCCCTCCCTCTCCACTTTCTCAAGCAACACTGGAACAGCTCGGCCATCTCAACATAAATGAACTTAAGAGATAAGCAAGCTCGTATAAAACAACATAAACTTTACTCCTTGAAAGAATACCAGGTGACTTTGACTTGAAGTGGTTATGAAGAGTGATTTGTAAATCTCTTGAGTTTTGGCATGAAATAATATCTCTTAATACTGAGTAATATAATGTCAGCGATATCATTTTGTTGCTACAAAAAAAAAATCAGCATTTCTGTGGTTATTTACCAGGCCTATGTGTGTTAGGTCTTCTTCGAGTAGGGATTGACGTTATTTTGAGTGTGACATGGGCGAGATAGCCAATGAGCGAAGCCCGCTGTCCGAGGGGCGGCTCCTTCATATTCAAAATGGCGTCAGAGAAGACCTAATAAACAAAGCCCAGAGAAAACATTCAACACTTGTCTGTGCTTTTCGCGGCAGTCTGTGGTAAATAGTTTACTTCGACTTGCCTCTCACGTCACAGCCTATGTGGTTTGGTTCAACAACCTGATCGTAGAAAGCAGTTTAAAATGTGTGTGTGCGTGTGCGGGTGTGTGTGTGTGTGTGTGTGTGTGGGTGTGTGGGTGTATCTGTATCTGTATCTGTACCACTGGTTTGTGTCAAAAAAACAAAAAAAACCCCAAACATATTACTGTAACAGTTAATTTGAACTGAAATGACATTACTTTTGGATTTGTATGTTATTCTCTGAGTTACTTCCTTACTTTACTGTTAGCTGTTTAGAAATTAGTATGTTGTAATTTAATGAGTAGAGTATGAATGAAATGTCTGAAGGTGGATTACTTGGGGCACAGTATGCTTGAGACTCTTTCATGTTTGTAAACTTATTGATGTTTGTCACTCCTAATAAACTTAAACTTGAAACTTGAACTTGTGAAACATATCATTCACTTCCTGGTTTATGAAGAGCGTAACTTCCATAAATCAGTCACAGAGTTAAAACCAACAAACGGAAACTGACAATATGCCTGCAAATATTTGCTCTTCTAGGGCACTTGAGTTGGGAGTCAGCAGGCAACCATAATGAGCGGTGTCAGGCCAAATCAACAATGAATTTTACATGAATGGATGCAGGTCTACACCTCCGCGTTCATAATCTATCCCGTACCCGTAATATGAAGCAAGCAGACACAGTAGCGTCGTTTCCTTGATGCCTACGAATGAAATTCAGACTCCTTCTATGTTGGGTGACGGCTGAATATAGTTGGAATATTGCCTTGCTTCAGTTTTCGTGTCCTTGCATTGCATACGAGCGACAAACTTTACACTGCGTGTTAAACATGAATAAATTGATAGTTCGCAGACTTCCACATAATTATGTAGTACAGTGGCTGTGATGTCACGTCCTGTTTTCGATCTTTTGCGGTGAAAACGGAGGTTATGCAACGAGCAGGCTCGTAGGATATGTTAAAATCTCTAAAAAAAATTTTTTTTGTTTTTGTAATGCCATCGCCGTTTTTTATTTTTTTTTGGTCTTAAATCCTTTACTTACTCTAATTTTTCATGTGAAGGCGAAAAAAAAGGATGAACTGTCAATGTCCATGAGCAATATAAGATTTCTAAAGACTCTGGAAATTGACGCAATGATGCCAAAATGCAACTAACTGGACTGACACTAAGCGGGATTCACTTTTAAAGGGTATTTAGCTAATACGACATAAGACGCTATCACTCTAAACAGATTGGTGGCCGAATACATAATCCTTACGTTAGTTGACGCACTGCGGTAACCACTGGAAACTCTCAAAACGTTAGAAGAGTTCACTGTGGTTAACGCAATACGGTAACTAACGTGCGGTTTATGCATACAGCCACAGATTCATTTTTATTAAGATAAAAATTCTAGGTCTTACGCAATATAGAAAAATGAAATTTTCACGAAGAAATATGGTAATCTTCGTCCACATGTATACACGTCAAAATTTACAGTCTAGACCCTCGAAGACGTTTCGTGACACGGATAGTTTATTGATAGGACTTAATTACTATTCTGTGCTTACTTGATTTAGAGTCGTTCATTAATTACAAGACAGTCGATTGAGACGAGTCCACGGGCTGGGGACGAGGGGGCAGGGAGGAGGAGGAGGAGGGGGTTATTAAAAAGAATGTATTATTATTAAGGGAGGGTTGCGTAATGGGTGTATGTCTACATATTGCGTTAACGAACGGTTTTTCTTTTCATCAGTCCTAGCCCTGTCCTATTACAATCCAGGGTAGAGTGGTGGTGGTAACAGTGTTCTTGTTAAACGGCATAAATCACTGTAAAAATGCAATAACAGCACAGCTGGTTCCGCTTAACTGGAACTTCTGTTAACCGCAAAATTTTAAGACATTAGAAAACACAATTTTTTTTTGGTGAAATTCATAAATGCTGGATAAACGCAACGAATACACCTCTAATCGTAAATATCTCTGGGGTCTAGACAGATTGCGATCAATATTTACCTGCAATGTTATTAGACAGATTACGTTTTACGTATGGTATCTTTAAGCAGTTACTTTAACCCAAGTAACCATGTGCACTATGCGTTTTTCTTGGCTTAAGGGGAGGCACCACCCTTATCCAGAGAATGCACTGCACTTAACATGATGTGCAACTTATCCTCATGAATGCGCTGGATTTCTAAGAGAATGGGTGAAATCTGGTGTTAGACAACTAGTGCCATCGCATATGACAGTTGTCCTATAGTTATCGTGCTTGAGAGAGAAAAATGCACCATTTCAGCACAATGGTGTGCAAGTTTTACATTGAAATCCACTGCATTCATAGGGATAAGTTGCACACATTATCATGTGCTTTACAATCTCTGGAAAAAGGTCGAGCCTCCCCTTAATCAAATCTCTATTTCACATGCCATCTCGCTTGGAGCTAATGCCGTGGTGGTGACGAAATAGCTCCACAAATGGAGATTTTGGGCGGTAGGTGGGCGTCTAATTGATCCTCCTCAGGGTGGCCTATGTACCGTTTTTTTTTTGCGGGGGTGGGATGAGGGGAAGGTTGGGGGGAGGAAGCGGGGACGGATTCATGAGAGACGTGGGGAGGAGCAAAAGTCACCGTTCCTCGCATAAATAATCCGAGATCGAACTTGCGAACTTTCAGCTTGTTTTAACTCATTCTCTCAAAGGACTTAGATACAACACGGCTATTCTGGTCGATGCAAAACCGGACTGGCTCTTGCACACTTCATTTATCTGCTCCAAGCTGAACAGTCGAAACAATGGTAAGTACTTATAACTTTCTATGTACAGTGGAGCAAGGCTAATGCATACACTTTGGGGCCGACTGAAAGTGTACTTAATAACCGAATTACGTATTAACCATATACTTATCCTTAGAGAAGAAAATCGGGACCAAAAAATACTGTACTCAGTATCCGTGTTTACGTACTAAGCGTGTTCGTATTAGGTGTGTTCCACTGTATATTAAAATATTTGGATATAGACTAACTGATTACATTATTTTACAGATGCACAATTGAAGCAATGTTTAGATATATTATATAGATAATACTAAATCAACCGTTTTGCTGGTCCACAGTCGAAACAATGTTAATATATAGATAATACTTAATGAACCGTTTTACTGATCCACGGTCGAAACAATGTTAATATATATATAATACTTAATGAACCGTTCTACTGATCCACAGTCGAAACAATATTAAGATATAGATAATACTTAATGAACCGTTCTACTGATCCACAGTCGAAACAATGTTAAGATATAGACTAGATCCTATTTCTTAAATAGTTTTATAGATCCAAAGTTGAAATAATATTTAGATATACATAAAACTTATTAAACCGTTTTACAGATCAACAGTCAAAATAATGTTCAGATATATAGATAATCGACACCATCTGTGCACAATCTCAACCATCTGTGCAATAGTGCATAGAAAAGTACAATGGCATATAAAGTTAGGGCATCGGGCATGATTCATTGCGAAATAGAGGAGTTTTACGGTGAACAAATATTTGTACAAATGAAAAGTGAAAAAAATGCGTCTCTTATTTATACTGTAGGGAAACTGGAGTACAGGAAATAGGAAACATGATGTCATACAGTGTTATATATATATCTCATTCATAATAGAGACACGTAAAAAAATACGCATAATAATAATATATATGTAAAATATGAAATACATAACAAAGTCGTTGTTTGTGTCCGCGGTGCAGGGCTCTGAACCCCCTCCCCCTCCCGCACTATATATCGCTACCACCACCATCATCATCCTAACTATCACCAAACTATCATTACCACCACCACCACCACCATCACCAACACCAACAACAAAGACAACAACAAAACCATCAACAGCAGCAGCAACAACAACAACAAAACCATCAACAGCAGCAGCAACAACAACAACAACACCAGCAATAAAAATAATAATAATAACAACAATAACAACAACAACATCAACAACAGCACTAGCACCAAAAACAACAGCAACAGCCACAACAACAACAACAACAACAACAACAACAACAGCAGCACCAGCACCAAAAACAACAACAACAACAACAACATCAATAACAACACCAGTGACAACAGCAACAACAACAACAGCAGCAACAATTACAACAACAACAACAACAACTGCAACAATAACAACAACAACAACAACAACAACAACAATAACAACAACAACAGCAACAACAATAAGGATGTCCCCATCTCTTTTTCTGGGGCAATCAACGAGAGTATCCCTACCCGTTTGTGGTGCAATTTACCAAACCATCCCTCCTTCCTCGTTTCTCTCTTCTCTTCCCGGTTTCTCCCCCAGCTTCTAGTCTCTCTCTCTCTCTCTCTTCTTTCTCCCACCACTTTTTCCCTACTTTCTGTCTCTCTCCCTCTCTCTCCAGCCCTTTTTCTGTCCATTATACTATAGTTCTTCTGTTTTATGTATTCACCATAGATTAACAAAAGTATTCAGGATGATTTCTTCTGTTTGTATAGAATCACATTCGCCACCATCTGTTTCATGCATGAGTAACACTAACAGTCTTGCAGCCAATCAAAAAAAGGCATAAGTCACATTTCGACCACATCAAGCCATTGGCTATGAGGCACTACCCTTTTCCGGAGGTTTTAATGTACATAACATGGTGTGCAATCTGTCACCATGAATGCAGTGGGTTCCTATGCAAATTTGCACACCAAAGTGCTGAATGGTGCATTTTTTTGCCCTCAAGGGTGATGATCTTGAAAGAACTGTTAATAGCAATGGCATCTGTTGTTTGAGACCAGATTTCACAATTCTTTTAGACACCTTTATGCACGATTTTTAGGAGGCTTTGGCCGATTTTCTGTCTAGATATAAAGTTATATTATTTAATATTAAAGGATGTTGCTGGTTTCAAGTGAGTCACCGTCAAGACAGAAGATATCGAAAGAAGCCTCCACAGGATCATGCATAATGGTATGTAGGAGACGTGGGTGAAATGTGGTGTAAAAAAACTACTACCATCGCTAATGACACTTGTTCTAAGATCATCATCTTGAGGGAGAAAAATACACCATTCAGCATTTTGGTGCTTAACCTTGCATAGAAATCTAACGCACTCATGACAATAAGTTTTTCTCACTTTTGGCTATATTGGGTTTTAAACTTCTCATTAACTTATCCAGGAGTTCCATGCCAAAATACTTTCCAAACATATTGTTTAGCTCTTCCTCCAAATTTTGACGCAAAGAAAAATTCCCGTAAACCAATAATTAGATTTTGAGAACTTTAGCAGTAAAGCAGGCTACCTAATATTTTAGGCCTTTTCCACTCAGTAAACAGAGTAACCTTACCCACCTAGCAACAACGGCAAAGTTTATAGGCCTACTCGAGTGCCTAAACCTGCCTTATTCTGAGTCTACAAATGTATTTGCACCTATCTAAGCCTTCGAAATTAAAATCCAACCCATTCCCCCCTCCCCTTGGCTAGTTTTCTGATTTTATAAGGACTATTTAAAATTGCATAATTTTATGCCAGGTGCTTTTGGCATCTTCATACCTTAATGTATGTACTTCCTTTTCTAGAAAAAAACAACAACAAAAACGTTTTGAGCTAGTCTAGCACTACTCTGGCCCGATTTATAGCTGTTTGAGGTGGCAGGCTGCCACCCTGTGCAATGAAAAAAAAAATCTAAGAAAATAACGATTGAATTACACTTTTATTATTAATACGAAATTAGTTTGACAAATCTCATGTGGAGCAGCGTGGCCGAATGGTTGCTGCGTTGGACTCAAGATCTAAAGGTTGTGGGTTCTATTCCCGATCACCGTCGTGTTGTAAGTGCCTCGGGAAAGCATTGCATTCATATTTTCTCCAGTCCATTCGTCTGTAAAATGGGTGTCTGGCTATAGGCAATGAAAAATATTGTCAGAATGCTGGTGTAGATGGCAGTGGCACTGCATGCTCTCCAGGAAGGTGAGAGAGTCCTAGAGTGACCCGGCCTGCTGGGGTAAAAATAGAGTGAAGTCGTGTGAGCGGGGTTAACCATGATATGAGACAGACAGACAGACAGACAGACAGACAGACAGACAGACAGACAGAGAGGCAGGCAGGCTGGCAGACAGACAGACAGACAGACAGATAGATAGACAAACATACAGACAGACAGACAGGTATCCCCACATTTTTTCGGAATCTCGTTATTTGGAATACGAAATTCTACGTCGACTGGGCATTATGACTGGCCAAAGATTGTCAAAGGATCGTTTATTAATAGCCTTTTATTCGGTAATGAATGCCCATTATACCTACGCTCATTGCTATCGAGCCAATTAATCTAATGAAAGGCATCAATCGCCAAGAAGTCAACGTCTTTATTGAAGGGCCCAGGAGTGTTTCTGTATGGGATGTGGTGAAAAGCAAGGGGGAAATAAAGAGCCTTTTTCTCAGTGGTAATGTCTGTACTGTGTCCTAGAGCTCTGTCTGGAAGAGTTTGTCTCAAGTTCAGATGGGTGAGTTGTTTCTTCTTATCCTTCCTCTTCTTCTTCTTCTTCTTCTTTTTCTCCTCCTCCTCCTCCTCCTCCTCTTCCTCCGCCTTCTTCTTTTCCCTCCTCTTCTTCTTCTTCTTTGTCATTTCCATTCATGCCTTCGAGTCTGCTCTGTTAGTAATTTTGACGGTCCTCTGCAGGTTCAGTTGTGTCCCCCACAGATTTTTGCCAAATCTCCTCTCGGAGAGTCTCGCATTGTAGACAGATTTGCTGGATACAAAGGACTATCTGTTGCTGCTGGCGATAAGTGCATATATATATATATGTTATTATATAGAAACGCAAGAAAATAATGCCACTCACAAGCTATGGTGCTGTTTTGTAACCAGTGACTTACTTTGTGTGTCATTTGATTATTTTAGGGATATTTTGGGTTGTAGCAAGCAGGGGTGTAGTATTCATGTAATATATGATTGTGAGATTAGCGGCGTATTGTCGCATTTATCCGACACAGTTTAACTAATCCGAACCGTTTTGTAAACTTTTCAAACATCACACTCATAATATTTCACCTACAAGCAAGTTACAAGCATTGACAATACGACTTTGTCACGATTAGCTAGTTTACTTTACCGATAATCAGAAAATCCATACACTGTCTCACAGATAAAGCGTTCCCATATGCACAACGTGTTGCATCTAAGGGTGTGTCACGAGGGGAACTATTTCATAAAAGGTGGCAAGTAATCTGAGGGAAGAATAGATAACCTGTTTGCTGACTTATTTTTGTTTTCTTTTTACGCAAGAGTTGCAAGATCCTTTCCGTGAACGGCTACCCGAGTTTTTCTCAGAGTTGCCGAACTCGGCTCTTTCGAAGCCAAATACGAGATTTCTGGCTCCATTTAAAAAGCCTTTGGCTTCCAAATAACTGACTGGTTCTTTGGTTCTTGTTCGGCTCCACAGGATTAAGGTCGCAAATGGCTGATTTTCTATGCCAAAAGTATTTATACTTCCCTGAAACTGTAGCAAAAGCAGCAATAAACAACAGCAGTAGTAGTAGTAGTAGTAGTAGAAGGACGTATCGTGAATGCCTTGCAAATTAAACTGCTAACTTGTCACAGATTTCCTTTTTAATTCTAAGATAAGCTGCAATTTCATTTCGAATATCGAGTAAGGAGTGAAGGTTTATCGGGAACCGCAACCGGTTAGCTCAAAACATTACGAGAGCTTGCGCATTACCGTCACCACTGCGTCGGTGCTGAATGCACCCTTTGTGGCGTTCAAAATGCAGAGTTAATGTAATTCTCACGATGGTAAGAGACTCTATTGTTAATGCACAAGCTCTCAACTGACAGCAAAAACCGCTTAGATAAGATGAACAATAAATGTCGTAAAACTTAAACATTCTGAAAGAAAAAACAGAATCTTGCACGTCCTTGCAAACTTTGATCTGGGCTTGGTTTATGTACGGTCTACACTAGACATGTCTATGTTGATATATAGCACCGCATTTCACAGGAACAATGCGCAAAGAAATAATGAAACCTATTCAGTGCATTAATTGTCTTATGGTCCGATTCCAATCGAGGTGTAGATAAAAGCATACATTACGAGGCTTCACCCAGAAATGAGTGGTTTTTTTTTTTAACCGAAATGAGGTATTTTCAGACAGGTCAGTTACACCACGTGATCTAGGGATTGCTAGGATATTTTGGTAAGTGACGAGTAATCATACATAAGCAGAGCATGTAAACAAACCAACGTGTGAGCAAGATTTCCTAGGTCACGTGATGGAAGTGAAAATACCTAATTGGAATCGGGTCATAAAACAAAAGCATTGACGAGGATTCCTTTTCTCATTTAGTGACGGGTTATAAAGAAAACAGCATGTCCAAATGGTTGCGATATTGGACACAAGATCAAAAGGTTGTGGGTTCGATTCCCGACCACGGTCATGCTGTGAGTGCCTTGGGAAAGCATGTCAGTCACATCTACCTCGGTCAAGCCGTCTGTAAAATGGCTAAAGAGAGTGAAAGATTTTGTCAAAATCCTAGTGATCAGCGCCTGGTAAGTGGGGGCAGCACTGTTGCTCCCCAAGGAGTTGATAACATCCTAGAGTGATCAGGTCCTCAGGGGTAATAAAACTTTGAAATTGCGTGAGCGAGCATCAGCCTGGATACAAGACTTATAAACCGCATTGTTATACAGTCTACTCCGCTTGATCGCCCTCCACTTAATCGCCTTTTCCGCTTAATCCCCTCGTTTCCCAAAGAACCGATNTCTGGGCTTGCATCAGATTTTCAATTCATTTGTTTCATGTACGGTCTACACTAGACATGTCTATGTTGATATATAGCACCGCATTTCACAGGAACAATGCGCAAAGAAATAATGAAACCTATTCAGTGCATTAATTGTCTTATGGTCCGATTCCAATCGAGGTGTAGATAAAAGCATACATTACGAGGCTTCACCCAGAAATGAGTGTTTTTTTTTTTATTTTAACCGAAATGAGGTATTTTCAGACGGGTCAGTTACACCACGTGATCTAGGGATTGCTAGGATATTTTGGTAAGTGACGAGTAATCATACATAAGCAGAGCATGTAAACAAACCAACATGTGAGCAAGATTTCCTAGGTCACGTGATGGAAGTGAAAATACCTAATTGGAATCGGGTCATAAAACAAAAGCATTGACGAGGATTCCTTTTCTCATTTAGTGACGGGTTATAAAGAAAACAGCATGTCCAAATGGTTGCGATATTGGACACAAGATCAAAAGGTTGTGGGTTCGATTCCCGACCACGGTCATGCTGTGAGTGCCTTGGGAAAGCATGTTAGTCACATCTACCTCGGTCAAGCCGTCTGTAAAATGGGTAAAGGCAGTGAAAGACTTTGTCAAAATCCTTGTGATCAGTGCCTGGTAAGTGGGGGCAGCACTGATGCTCCCCAAGGAGTTGATAACATCCTAGAGGGATCAGGTCCTCAGGGGTAATAAAAGTGTGAAATTGCGTGAGCGAGCATCTGCCTGGATACAAGACTTATAAACCGCATTGTTATACAGTCGACTCCGCTTGATCGCCCTCCACTTAATCGCCTTTTCCGCTTAATCACCTCGTTTCCCAAAGAACCGATTTTTTTCTATATATAAAATAAAAGTCACTGGATAATCACCTCTCACACCGGATAATCGACCACGCTTTAGCGCCCGTGAATTCAAAGATTTGCGGTTGAAGATTACATCTGACAAACAAATATGCACACAGACGGTTTAACTGCGCGACGGATGGCAGACCGCTTGACTGAGTGACACGCCGAAATAGGTTTGATAAGCTTTCCCTCCCCACCTCCTCCTCCCCTTGTCCCCCTTCGTCCCACGCTCTGCATCACCGCCGTCGCCCATCCAGTAATGCTAATGCGCCGAAAGCCGTATAGCCTCACCTCCCCACGCCTTCCGTCTCAGCGTGGCGGTGAATGTAAACATTGGTGGATTTCGGCTAGATCAGAGAAGGTTACAGGCCTGTAATTGTACTTTCACATTTGGGTCCTACAAACTTAGGGGCTATATTTCATCTCCCCTTTTCCTTCTTTTGGCATGCTCTGCTTCCAGTAATAAGGGCTCCAGGGGGAAAATTTTGATATCATGTGAAACTGTGTCCATTTTACTTTATTTTGCCAGGCACTATTTAGCCCTGGGCTGGAACTGCCAGGTCAAGGGTGTGCTCAGGCGGAAGAGGAGGGGTTTGGCGTTGACCAGTGAAAAATATAGGCTCTGTTTACAAATAGCAACCAAGCTCAAAATT
>JAWQUT010000733.1:127393-147225 GCA_033807755.1 Ellobium chinense
CTTTCTCCTCCTATCCCCTTTTTCCTGGAGAGGGAGTGGACATTTCTCACCACATATCTGTGAAAGTTCTGATCTAAGACGGTAAGTTTGAAATGTTATCCCCAAGGACTCAAGTTATTTTGGTCGAGAAGCCGCTCGAAGTTTATTCATATAATAATAATGCGGTTTATGAGTCTCATATCCAGGCTAATGCCCGCTCATGCGACTTCACACTATTATTACCCCAGCAGGCCTGATCACTCTAGGACTTTCTCGACTCCCTGGGGAGCATACAGTGCCGCTGCCATTTATAGGCGCTGATCACTAGCATTCTGACAAAATATTTCACTGCCTATAGCCAGGTACCCATTTTACAGACGGATGGACTGAGGAGAATGTGAATGAAATGCTTTTCCAAGGCACTTACAACATGCCCGTGGTCGGGAATCGAACTCAGCACCTTTTGATCTTGAGTCCAACGCCGTAACCATTAGGCCACGCTGCATATGAGATGAAGTAGTATCTATATCGCAAGTTAAAAGTATCGATGGCAATGTAACACAAATGAGTAAAAAAAGTAAACTGAATATTAATAATTATTTTAAATCCGCAATGGATACTCACCTGCCTACCAAGTCTTTTCATTAATCGATTGAAATTTTAATTGGTGTAATTGTCCCATCAAAAGACAGTGGCACCAACCGTTTGAAATAATATCTACACTTTAGCAGTTTAATATCTATAGAGGAAATCGATTGATGGGCTTTATTTAGAAAAAAAAATTACTCAGTAGTAACAGTGGGAAAACACAGATTCTTGATCAGGACATTTCTGTTGACTATTAAAATCAGCAAAAGAAAAAAAAAACAACAACATTAATAGTACTCTGCTTCCAAACATATCCACTAGCAGCTGGACAATGTCGTGAAGTACCTTACTTCCAAGTACTGTATATCTATACCATCATCTACTGACGCCTGGACAATGTAACGAAGTACCTTACTTCCAGGTATATCTACTGGCACCTGGACAATGTCGTATTATTAAGAAGACAATGCCACAAACGTGCAAATATTTTTGCTATGTATTGTCGACTGCTGTCACTCCAATCCTAGTTTTCGTTAACCATTTCCGCTGACCAGTATTGATAATAAACATATGAACTTTAAAAAAATATATTGCTCTTAATAGCCCATAATAGGTAAATTATCTTGCAGTATCTCCTAGTTTGACCCACCCCCATGAAAACCTAGCTGGGGCCTGGGACAATTTCAAGAAAACAAAGATTAGCCTATTGGCAGGCCCTGTCTCTTTTCAGCTTTAATTAAACTTAAACTGGTCAGAGAAATGAAAAATGCATTAAACAGGCCACAGCTAAGGTCATTAGGTCCCTAGAATGGAGCAAAATAATTTGAAAAATTTATTACTCTTCGCAGTTATTCCAACCTAGGTAATGTCTATAGCCTGCTATAGTCATCATCATCATCATCAATGCCTTTCACCCCCAGCAGGTATAGGCCACGTACAAGCGAATTCCATTGTTCCCTGTCTTGGGCCATCTTTCCAAGGTCGTTCCAAGTGAGCTTCATCTCTCGCATGACCTTTTCCGTGCATCGTAGTCATTAATTAGTAGTAGTATTTAGTAGTAATTATTTAGTTCTATAGTACTGTTCATGTATAGCTACAGTGCTTTTACACTCTTACTGAAACAGGATGCTTTAGGTTGCAGAAGCCTAATTGGTCCAAAAAAAAAACCCAAAACAACAAAACAACAAACCACACAGGACTATCGGAGTCAATAATAGCAGAATATAATATCTGTCCTTTGTGTAGAAATAATCGTATAACATAAATCCACACCGCAGAAATGGTGGAATTCAGTCCTGAATTAAAAAAAACAAAACCAAAAAACAACAAAAAACTAATTGTTGCAGACAGTGTTGCCCAATATCTTTAGCGGATTTCATTTGTGGCGGCCTGTGGTCTGCAAAATAAGGCCAGATTTTTAACCCCTTTTCACCTCAGTTAAAATATATTGTGAAAAATCTGAATGAAGGACCCTCGCGCTGTAAATAGTATGGAATTTGAGCACAATGGTGGCACCAGATCTGCAGACCAGCCTTGACCATCTCGGCATGTTACTGTGATTCAAGGAGAATTTTTTATTAAATGGCTCGAAGAGGCTTATACACAATTTGGCTCCTGTAACCTTAAAGTAGGACACGCAAAAATAATTTTCCACTTTTCAATACCTTTTCTCTCTAAAAATTATCTATGGTGCCCACCTAGTCAATTTCGCGAAGAAAGAGCATCATTCTGTTATCGTGCGCGTATGTAATATGACGCAATAAGGAGAGCTAGAGTTACCGGGTTTGGCCCTTAAGTCCAGAATTATTCCCCTTCCCCGATCAGCAGAAGCCCGCGGCAAAAACGCTGACGTCACTTATGTTCCAACATCTGCAGACACCTCTACCTGAAAATGTATTATTCAGCTTTTAATTAAGGTTCTGGTATTCCAAATTCAAATGTAAAGTTTGATAGAGTAAGCCAGAAAAAGTATTCTGCATTTTTATTGCCTCAGCATGATTTTGTTTGGCATATCTACTGTTCACAGAGGAATTAAAACATTCATACCAACATGCTATCACCCGTCCGCACAGCACTGGCTAGACAGCTGGGCCATGTGGCAAGAACGTATTTGACGTAAGCTTATGGCCGCCACGCGCGCAGTGGTTGTAACAATTCGGACTGTGGATAATGTAATCCTGTGGGTTGTCTGGGGCCAGCAGAGGCGTCATATCATTATGACAGACACTTGAAAGACTGTTTTATTGGAATAATAGGGTACCGTATGATTTAAAATGGTCTGTAGGACGGTTCAGTCTTCCTTTAAAACAATCGTAAAGGCGGGATAGTAGCTATCACTTAATAATGCGGTTTATAAGTCTCATATTCAGGCTAATGCCCGCTCATGCGACTTCACTCTATTATTACCTCAGCAGGCCTGATCACTCTGGGACTTTCTCGACTCCCGGGGGAACATACAGTGCCGCAGCCATTTATAGGCGCTGATCACTAGCATTCTGACAATATCTTCCACTGCCTATAGCCAGGTACCCACTTTACAGACGGGTGGACTGAGGAAAATGTGAATGAAATGCTTTCCCAAGGAATTTACAACATGACCGTGATCGGGAATCGAACTCAGGACCTTTAGATCTTGAATCCAACGCCGTAACAATTAGGCCACGCTGCTCCACAAGATGTCATCATTGAAAATGCTTGCCGATACGCGGAGAAAGTAAGGGGTTCAGAGTTCGTGGGTTTTTAACGCGCACGATCATTATGAACAGAAGATTGTATCCTGGTTACATCTGTTTAATCCCCGGCCCACGCACGAAAAATTCCAATTTATTTTGTGGGCGGTCTCTCGAATATTCTAAGCAACAGAAGCATCCGTCTCTAAGTAAGCCAAGAAGGCCGCGACTGATGCGGAAGGGCTGGAAAAGAGTGTGCTGACTTGCGAATAGTATTTGCTATAACTATATTTTTGCTTCATTATTAGTATATTATACAATCATTGATAAGACTAACGCACTGACCTGCATTAATCGGGCGTGAAGTGTTACACAGCCCACTTCACTGATTGCAACCTCTCGGTAGGATGAAAAAAAGCTAAGATTAAACGGAGATGCGATTATCCAAAAAGTTTTGTATGTGAATTTAGTATACTATCAAAAGGGGGGGGGGGGNTATTATTTACAGATTCAAATTTCTCGGACATAGAACTTTGCGATTCAAGGTTTCTTGTCCAATTTCTACCTTTAAAAAATGCAAAACTGGACATAGAACCAGTTAATATTCAGCCCCCGATATGTAAAGAGGGGCGTCCAAGTACTCATAGATAAACTCTTTAAGACCAGCATTATTATCACCGAACAAGTTCTGCAATAAAACCAGAGGTTCGCGAATACGATAAATGTGTAACTCATTTCATAAATCAAACAAACACAGATCCTCTATAAATTTAATAATGAGGTTGATGACAGAACACGGTTTTGGACTATGTTCGCTGGCGGGTGCATTGATAATAGGGCCAATAGATGATATTAAGTGTTTATCGATACCACCCCGTCCCACTCAGACACAGAAATAAAATAGGTTACTTAAGGTTATAAATTATGAAAAGAACGACTTGATAAGGGTGGCAGCGTGGCCGTGTGGTTTGTGTGAGTGGTACTCAGAAACTGAAGACTTTGAAGTCTAAGGTTTATGTGTTTGACTCGCGGGCCGGACGGTTTACGTTGTAGTGTCCTTGGGGAAGACACTTCACTTCCATTTCCTCACTCGACTACTCAGGCGTAGGCTTAAATGCGTACCTGATGTGTATTGTTACATTTTGTTTGTATTATGAATGAGATGTCTAACATTGTATGACATTGTAAATCAAATTCCCTACAGGGTGAAGGAAGTCGTATCTTCATGTCATTTTGTCATGTTCATTATTGTGTAAAGTTTTACAGCGGTGATATAACTTGCATCTGAATTGACTAGTAAGAGATACTTCTACTGGAGTAGATGATACTTGACAGTAATTATCTCCACCCCATATTACATCATGCACACAAGTGACAGCCAAATATTAAGAAGCAGTTATGTGTCACAAAAATTTTACATAGTTTACAGATATTAGCCTTATAAAACATCTTCTGTTGAATGCCTGTGACAAGAACTGATATGTACTGTAAATGATTAGCAAGACTAAATATAACTTGTGAAGAGAAAGAGATAGAGAAAGAAAGAGAGATAGAAAGAAAGAAAGAAAGAAAGAAAGAGAGAGAGAAAGAAAGGAAGAAAGAAAGAAAGAAAAAAAGAAAGAAAGAAAGAGAGAAAGAGAGAAAGAAAGAAAGAAAGAGAGAGAGAGAGAGAAAGATTAAAGAAAGAAAGAAAGAATGAGAGAGAGAGAGAGAAAGAAAGAAAGAAAGACAGACAGACACAGAGAGAGAGAGAGAGAGAGAAAGAAAGAAAGACAGAGAGAAAGAAAAAGCGTTTGGTAGATGTGTGGGAATGGAAGTGGATGACACTCGACTTGTGAACGAGGATGGCACGATAAGAGTGACGATAAGACTGACGTACAACAGATAACAGTACGAAAGGAGGTGAAAATGAATAGTTTGTTACTATTATTCAGATGTATATATCTATATCTATGTTCAGTATTGACATGAAAATGTAAAAACGTTTATACGGTCTTTATTCATCTCAAGGGGAAACTGAATTATAATGCTACACATCTTATTCATAATACAAACATATAGAACAAACCAATATCACATAATATGTAAATAGATACCATTACAAATGAAATACTTAATAGAGTCATTGCTGGTCGGCAGCGATGCAGCGCCCTGGTTCCCACAGCTCTAAAGCCAGGTACTCATTTACACCTGAGTCGAGTGGAGAAATCGAAGTGAAAAGTGTCTCTCTCAAAGATACTATAACGGAAACCACCCGATCTGTGAGTCAAACACACAAACCATAGACTTGGAAGTCTTCAGTTTCTGAGTACGACTCACAAACCATGCTGCCTAGAATAAACTAAACTGTAACCTGAAAAGAGTCTTATTATCTTCATTATTATTATTATTACTATTCTATTATCATTATTATTACTATTGTTATTATTATTATCATAGGCCAATATCATCCCTGTTTGCCGGGAAATGGACAGTCCGAGGGATGGAGAAAGGCAGAGCTGAGACTCTTAACTTCATCTCTATACTCATTATCACTCTGAGTAATAAAGCCCTGAATGGTACGAGATAGACTCATTAGCAAATTGAATTCTAGAGTAATGTTTTCATTACGAACGAAAGAAAGAAAGAAAGACAGAGAGAAAGAAAGAAAGAGAGAAAGAAAGAAAGAAAGAAAGAAAGAAAGAAAGAAAGAAAGAAAGAAAGAAAAAGCTAGAAAGAAAGAAGAAAAGAAAGACAGAGAGAGAGAGAAAGAAAAGAAAGAATGAAAGAAAGAAAAAAGAAAGACAGAAAGAAAGAAAGAAAGAAAGAAAGAAAGAAAGAAAGAAAGAAAGACAGACAGACAGATAGAAAGGAAGAAAGAAAGAAAGGCAGACAGACAGACAGACAGACAGACAGACAGACAGATAGATAGAAAGAAAGAAAGAAAGAAAGAAAGAAAGAAAGAAAGAAAGAAAGACAGAAAGAAAGAAAAAGCGTTTGGTAGATGTGTGGGAATGGAAGTGGATGACACTCGACTTGTGAACGAGGATGGCACGATAAGAGTGACGGAAAGATTGACGTACGACAGATGACAGTACGAAAGGAGGTGAAAATGAATAGTTTGTTACTATTATTCAGATGTATATATATATATCTATGTTCAGTACTGCATGAAATTGTAAATACGTACATACGGTCTTTATTAATCTCAAGGGGAAACTGAATTATAATGCTATACATCTCATTCATAATACAAACATTTAGAACAAACCAATATCACACATGTAAATGCATACCTTTACAAATGAAATACTTAACAGAGTCAATGCTGGTCGGCAGCGGTGCAGCACCCTGGTCCCCACAGCTCTAATGCCAGGTACTCATTTACACCTGAGTCGAGTGGAGAAATCGAAGTGAAAAGTGCCTCTCTCAAAGATATATAACGGAAACCACCCGATCTGTGAGTCAAACACACAAACCATAGACTTGGAAGTCTTCAATTTCTGAGTACGACTCACAAACCATGCTGCCTAGAATAAACTAAAGTGTAACCTGAAAAGAGTCTTATTATCTTCATTATTATTATTATTATTATTACTATTCTATTATCATTATTATTACTATTGTTATTATTATCATCATAGGCCAATATCATCCCTGTTTGCCGGGAAATGGACAGTCCGAGGGATGGAAAAAGGCAGAGCTGAGACTCTTAACTTCATCTCTATACTCATTATCACTCTGAGTAATAAAGCCCTGAATGGTACGAGGTAGACTCATCAGCAAATTGAATTCTAGAGTAATATTTTCATTCTTGACCCTGCAGGAATTTGTATAGACTACAAACAAAATGGGCGACAAAACGCAGCCTTAAGATGCTCCAATGCTCGTAATTAAATAGTTTGAGAGGTCACATTTCTGATGACATTAGGTTCAATATCTATATCAGATTTTACATTATTTAATTTGACATACTGCTTTCTGGATGTTAGAAAGTAAAGCAACCATAAAATAATATTGTCATTGATCTGTAATTCTTTCAATTTTGTACCAGAATACAAAAATACAAGAATCTTTATTGCTCAAGTTGTGTAAAACATATGAGCATCCATAATACTGTACTGAGAAAATATAATGTACAACCAACATAATGCATCGATACTATCGTTTCCGACACCGGCGGATGTGAAAGCAATACATAAAAACTTTACTTAAACAGAGGACACTTCATTTCCTAGTAGTAGATATATATGAAGTTAACTTACTCTTTTTATATAATAATGGAGCTTCGGCCCAACGTTGTTCCCGCAAAGGCTTTTTTTAATACGCAACGTAGAGGAATGAAACCTGGCACATGCATGTAAAATGTACCAGACCCGTACGTGGTCTAAGCACTTAGTTCCAAAAACGTATATATTTTTCAGAAATTGATTCTTAATTATCATCTATCAATTAATGATTGCGAATACGACGTGTTAATGTACTTCCGTCATGTCCATCATTTCCGTCTCAGACCGGAACTTCTGTTCTTAGACCGCACGTCATTTGGGGACAGTGACATGCATTCTCAGATCGCGTGTGGTGAAGCTTTGTTCATTAAGTGCGGACCGGACGTAAGCATTAGTTTAGCTAAGCTGGAAGGAAGATGTTGTAAAGGGTGGCATTTTTGTCAACATGTGAGTGCCAGTCAGTGCCGTGCCATACCATGCTCTTATCATATGTACTTTATGTTCCTCATAAATCTGTCTCAAATATCTTATTTTCATCCTCCTTCCCTTTCCGTTCGTAGAACGGGTGACCTGCTAGTGATAATAATAATCATAATATGAAGCCGGATGTTACATACTATCCAGTACTTCTTACGACTGTGTAAAACCCTGCAGGGTTAAAGAGTAAATATTTTAGTTTCAAAATCCTTTAGGCCTCCAGGCGAATATAATAACATACATTCAGTATGTAAACTACAGGAAATCAAAGAAAGTGAGACAGAGAGAAGGAAATCAGGAAGGAGACAGAGAAAAAAAAGGAAAGAAATGAAAAATAAAAGGCAGAAAGAAAGAAAGAAAGAAAGAAAGAAAGAAAGAAAGAAAGAAAGAAAGAAAGAAAAAAACAGGCAGAAAGAAAAACATATGCTAGAACTGATGGTAAACATATGCACCAGTCAATGTAATTTTGCAGCGTGGTCGACCGGTTAAGGCGTTGGCCTCAAGATCTAAAGGTCGTCGGTTCGATTCCCGACCACGGTCATGTTGTAAGTGCCTTAAGAAAGTATATCATTCACATTTTCTTCAGTCCGTCCGGGTACCTGGCTAAAAGCAGTGGAAGATATTGTCAGAATGCTAGTAATCAACGCCTATAAATGGCAGCGGCACTGTATGTTCCCCAGGGAGTTGAGAAAGTCTTAGAGTGATCAGGCCTACTGGGGTTATAATAATGTGAAGAGACCAATAAATCGCATAATAATCATTATTATTATCTATGTATATCTGAGAAATAAACTTCAACTTGTTTTAAGCAGCTCGCCCCGTGTGTTTTNAGGCAGCTCGGTAAATGCCTTAGGGAAAGGATTACATTGTTATTAAATGCATAGAATTTTCTTGTTTTTCACAAATACGCTTATCCTATGATTGTATCATTAATTTGGTTATTAGGAAAATAATTAAATTCTGCCCAGGTTGCTGTTTCAAAGATCAAGGCTCTAGTTTACTGGCTGACCCCTGATCGATAATCGATTGTTTTATTCTCCAAACATGTAAACATATATTGTATCGATTTAAGCAAACCAGCGAGACAAAAGGGCCTTCTACACGTGCAGTTTGACCGGACAGTTCCGTCGAAACAAGCAAACCTTCAGGGAAAACTGCGCGTGTAGACGTCCAAAAAATCCTGGCCTGCAAGAAATCAAGCGCTGTTTGATATGTTTTCATCCGGCCGATCTCCGAAACATCGGGAGGCGGCTTCCTTTGCAGTTTTCTTGAGGGGAGGTAAGTTTTTCGGTAAAAAGTACTCAAAACTATTCGTCGGATCAAAAAAAAATAATTGCGTCTTTGTAATCAGCGTATCAAACTAAGAAACGTCATTGCGTCCATGATCCGATTTAATACTTTATTTCCAAGAAACAACAAAAAAAAAAGCAATAATTAAAATGTCACACACTGTTTCACATTAGCATTGTACGTGTGCAAATGTGTCTAGACTGCACCTTTGTGTGGGGATTTCTAAAGGAGCAACGTGGGCGAAGGGAAATATTCTTGGGGTACTTTAGCGGTGAAAACAACACTCCCTTGGAATTTTGATCCGTGGACTTTTGATGATTAAAACACCACCTGCATGCATCTTTTTAAATTTCACTAAGTAAGTCTGGGATTTGTGTGAGATGGATTCCAATGGGATCATTTCGAGGGCAAAAGGCAAATTTTTTAAAATGGTTTTCATTAGTGGTTGGAAGTTAACCGGGACTGCTCAAAATTTTGGAAAGTGATATCTCGTTAACAAACGAGTAGAAATGTGACTCTCGTCAATTTATTATTTGATTTATTTGCACGTGTGCCCATGGGACGTTGAACTTTAAAAGGCTGTTTTCTCAAATGTCATCGCGTTTTCACGTTTCGAGTGAGATTTTGGGAGAATGATGATACAGTGTCAACAACTGATGAAAGTTTCTATATATAGTTTCAATGCTGTCTTCGACAGTAACCCTTCGCACATCTTTGAGTATTGATCTCATAATATCAAAAGGTTAAAGAGTGTTCTTTTAGGGCATGCTAACAGGGGGAAGCTTTTCTGCAAATTTTAAATCGTTGTCAATAAATAAATAATTTGAGAAAACTGCTGGTTGGAAAAAAAATCGAAAACACACCAGAATGGTGAACATTGAATATTTTGGCACTCAAATGCGTAGCAATTTTAAGGATATAAACTCTACATGTAAACCCCAGCATCAAGGTACAACTTATGTAAGAAACACCAATATGTATGAAAGTTGATAAAGTGGAGAAAAAGATAATTAACAAAGAACCAGTAATTTACTAACATTGATGCAGTTATATATTGGTGCAGTTATATAATAATAATAATAATAATAATAATAATAATAATAACAATAATAATAATGCAGTTTATAAGTCTCATATCCAGACTAATGCCCGCTCATGCGACTTCACACTACCATTACCCCAGCAGGCCTGATCACTCTAGGACTTTCTCGACTCCCTGGGGAGCATACAGTGCCGCTGCCATTTATAGGCGCTGATCACTGGCATTCTGACAATATCTTCCACTGCCGACAGCCATGTGCCCATTTTACAGACGGGTGGACTGAGGAAAATGTGAATGAAATGCTTTCCCAAGGCACTTACAACATGACCGTGGTCGGGAATCGAACTCAGGACCTTTAGATCTTGAGTCCAACGCCGTAACCATTAGGCCACGCTGCTCCACATATATTGCACATTAAGATTGATATTTTTGTCACCTGATGTCTTATCTTGATTTATGACGGAGATATCACTCAGATGTTCATGTTTAACGAACAGGCTTGCACAAATTCCATCAGGACTGGCATTCAGTTCTAACTCTGATCCCTGCTGGAGTTTAAAATTAAATCCCATCTCAATTATTCCATTTGGAAATGTGGAATTGAAATGCAATTCCATGCTTATACAGAATTCCATGTTTTGAAGTATTTATAAAAAGGGCAAATAAACACTGCAAAAATATGGAGTACCGTATTAAAGATCATAAATAACCTACTAATTCATGTACGATGAAAGTGACTGCGCATTTTCTATATACGTAGGATAAAATGACTGGTTTTAAATCAAAAACTTATTAAAATGCAACAGCTTTAGTTTGTAATTTGTTGCAAACCATAAAGTGTTGAGAAAAGCCATAATTATTATGTTCTGGAATTCTAGCACCGTCAAGCGAGCTCGACCAGATATTTTCTCAAGTATTGCACGTTTTCTAGGAAAGTCTGGGCGATGGGATTTCACCAAATTACCGTGAACGCATTTTTCAGAAGAAGGGCCGAAACAACAACAACAACAACAACAACAACAACAACAACAACAACAACAACAACAACAACATCAACAACAACAACAACAACAACGTAACACTACCTATCGAATTCAGGGCTTCTCAGCTTGCAAGTCTGAACGTGCTACCATTACAACTCGGAAACGCTAACTTCATAGCAATTTAAACCTTAGGGTACGTTTTTAGCGTCATGTTTACCACAAAACCAGTAACGTCTGGTCTGGTATGAACACTATTCTGTTTCGGTACGCACAGAAATCGTGCGTGTCACTATATATAAACGTACCCTCAGATGCTTTTGCGCGAAAATGTTCGTCTGAGTCTAGTGCTCACACGTGACCCTAGCACACTTGCCAGCTGCTCATAGCTGTGAAAGCTTACTAAAGATAAAAATAAACGCATTAATCAATAAAAAGCATGTGAAGATGCATATCCTAATTGGAGAAAATCAATGGTTTTAAATCAACACTTAAATTGCAAACGCTTATATCAATATTTTACTGTAAACATAAACAAAATTACAAAAAGACTCACGATTTCATCATGAGAACATTATCCATTGAAGGTATTAATTATTGTCTAGGTTTAAATCAAAACTTAGTGCTTACCGTAACAGCAGCTTATTTACATTTTACTGTAATACATAGAATTAGAATGCTATAAAAACCATCAAAGATCAAATCATAAACTACAAAGCAGCTGAGCCATAAGCTGTACCTGCCTGATTAGGATAAAGTGACTAGATTTAAATCAAAACATTATTCACTGGAATCAAGAAGTGTGGTGATTCATGAACACGAAACAGCTGCACTTAATTTCTCGTTGTATAATATGATGAAAGCTAAGCCTTTTGGCTTCACCTATATGCCTCTAATGGCCATCACCTATATGCCTCTAATGGTCATCACCGAAAGCAAGTAACCACCGAGAGGAAGCGAAAGTAAATAGTCGATACCATAAATAACAACTAGCGTCTCCTTTCGAAAGAGCTGAATAATGTCGAAGGATCAAAATTACCAAGTTGTGGAGCAGCGTGGCCTAATGGTTACGGCGTTGGACTCAAGATCCAAAGGTCCTGAGTTCGATTTCCGACCACGGTCATGTTGTAAGTGCCTTGGGAAAGCATTTCATTCCTCAGTCCACCCGTCTGTAAAATGGGTACCTGGCTATAGGCAGTGTAAGATAGTGTCAGAATGCCAGTGATCAGCGCCTATGAGGAAAATGTGAATGAAATGCTTTCCCAAGGCACTTACAACACAACCATGGTCGGGAATCGATCTCAGGACCTTTAGATCTTTAGTCCAACGCCGTAACCATTAGGCCACGCTGCTCCACAGTGTAAATATTTCCATAAATGTACAAAAATGTAGATCACAAAAATGAAACCACGAAATTGTAGGCAATGAAATGTAAAAAAAAAATTATACAGAAATAATTGAAGCTCAAGTACTCTTCCTGCTTGAATTTTTATTTACTTTTAACGTGAATATTAAATAGATTAAACAAGGATTGCAGCTCTTAAAAAACAACAACTACGGACTCATTTTTCGACGTGTACTGAGACAGTTTTGAGATTACACTCTTTAGTATCGATTTTATAATAATATTAATGCGGTTTCTTAGTCTCGTATCGAGGCTAATGCCCGCTCACGCGATTTCACACTATTATCACCCAGTAGGTCATAGCACTCTATGACTTCCTCAACTTCCTGGAGAGTATACAGTACCGCTGCCATTTGAAGGCGCTAAACACTAGCATTCTGACAATATCTTTCACCGTCTTAAATTCAAGTACCCACTTTACAGACGGGCGGAATGAGAAACATGTGGATGAAATGCTTTTCCAAGGCACTCACAGCCCGGGAATGGTCGGGAATCGAACTAAAGTCATTTAGATCCTAACTCCAACTCCGCAATCATTCAGCTACGCTGCTGAGGTTTATGGGGTATTCAAATTCTTGAGCAAAACTATGCCACAGAAACTGAAACTCTCGGGGGCTGAATATTGCAACATGGCTGCATGTATGTATTCTTTGACGTCATTTTGAATATGACTTGATATCATTTTGAGTATAAAGGTGCCGATCCTCGAACAGCAAATTCCGCATATTGGCTGTATCGCCCATATCATAATCAGAACGATGTCAATTTATACTTGAAAAAAGACCATGGTTGCAGGTTTTTCATTTCCATGGGATTTAAGGATATAAGGTCTTACAAAAGCACCGGAATTTATAGACAGTGTCAAGTATATATCGGGAATTTCCTCTCCTCCCCGCTGAGAAAAAAACCCCCAAAACTTTCCTTAACTCACTCTCGTATCGCAAGGGGCCCGGGCCCAGCCTCCCGCTGACTGCGTGACTACTGTTACAGACAACGACCGCTGTACGTGATGTCTGAGGGCAGATAACTGACACCGGGCTGCAACATGTTTTAATCCTAAAGTTTCATAACTTCAAAAAAAAAATATATATCTGCCAAAAGTTTGCATACTTTAGCCAATGAGTAAGTCTTCTCTACTGACGCTGGAAATTTCAATTATTTAGATGCTGAGGTTATGTTACAACCAAAAAACCTGAAAATATCATGTCTACCACTAGCATGCCGGTATGCAGCCTATGGCATTTTTTATTGTATAAACATTTTTGTTTGGTTCAGATCAGATTCATGAAGATACATTCCAGTTAATGTGCATTGCCACAATATACTATACTATACTATACTATACTATACTATACTATACTATACTAGACTATACTAGACTAGACTAGACTAGACTAGACTAGACTAGACTAGACTAGACTAGACTAGACTATACTATACTATACTATACTATACTATACTATACTATACTATACTATACTATACTATACTATACTATACTATACTATACTATACTATACTATACTANGTGCTGTGCTGTGCTGTGCTGTGCTGTGCTGTGCTGTGCTGTGCTGTGCTGCGCTGCGCTGGGCTGTACTGTACTGTGGTGTGGTGTGATGTGGTGTGGTGTGGTGTGGTGTGGTGTGGTGTGGTGTGGTGTGGTGTGGCGTGGTGTGGTGTAATGTAATGTAATATAATGTAATGTAATGTAATGTAATAAAATAAATAGAAATCACTATATACCGGACTTGAATAACGGCTAGTTTTGGAGTCTTGGACACCAGAGATACTCTTAACGCTGTCTCGTTGTCATCTGTAGGCGGACCTAGCTGAGGTCATACTATTGCAGCAGACGTTGCGAGTCATTAAGGTTTATTTTCTCAAAGGGTTGAATCTCGCTGCTTTTAGAGTTCACTGTGTACCCGAACTCCAGCAATGGCAGGTCTTGTTACCAGAGAAACTCTCGCTGATCCCTGGTGGTCAGCTGTTGGCGGACCTAACGATGTCAAGCTATTGCAGAAGACGGTAAGTGCAGCGTAACACACCAGCCCCGGCATGTTTTCTTTTTTTATAACATTGTTGTCATGTTGATTGCGGTGTGGCAAAAGGATAGAAGAACCGAGATGGCAGTTGCAGCAATTATAAATTATATATAATAATGTCGCTGTCAATTTAATTAAAATTGTATCCCAGTTTCATTTTAATTGTTGACGTTATAGGAAAATAAGTAAGGTAAACTTTTTAAGGCACCTCTCGGTACATTTCTTTTGTTGTTGTTGTTGTAGAGCCACCTAGGAGCCTAATGCTCATGGTGTAACCCAGGCAAAATAAAGTTTCTTGTTTCATCAGCTTTGTTTAAAGGATCGATCTAATCCGCATAAGGTCTATTAAATGAACAATATGGGTGCTGTAAAAATGATATTTCGGATTGTCCAGACCGGATCGATTTCGAAAAAAACATTCGCATAAACGAAACAAAATCGAATATTTAGGCCGATATAAAATCGACCCATGTAAAGATCGACTGGGTGTACGCAGTACCAACGTTTCTGCGTTAGGTCGCTGTTATGTCCAATATTGTTTCAGTGAGTCCGCTGTATGACTTTACAATAAATATCACTCTATGCACTTAATAATCAAGTCTTTGACAACGATTACCAGCCTCTGAATGAATGACACTGTTGTAGAAAGAAAAAAGTGTGCAGCTTATTAATTCAGCGGAGGTTTTGTGGCATTCATGGAAACACAGTACAAAAATAAGGTAGGTCATTTTTTCAACATATTTACATATACATATAGCAGGTTTAAGTACAGAAGCACTTCGATATACATTACGCCATTAAGTATGGAAGAAAGTATACTTATCAAAAAAGTCCATCACAGTAACAAAATGATATAGCTATGATATATATATATAGCAAGTTTAAATACAGTAGTCCTTCGATATAAATTGCACGAAAGAAAGTATACTTAATATAGACATCCACCACAAGAACAAAATGGCATATATATATATANTGAACATTCTCAAATCTAAGACTGGAATATTGCTCACCTTTGCTCTTTTTCCTTTCCTTTGGGCTTGTGGCCAAAGACATGGAAATTTATTATATATATATATAAAAGTGACAAAATATAACTTAGTTATAAAATACTTCTATGATATTGGAATTTGTAACACAGAAGAGCTACAGTAAGTAAACCATTTTGCTTTGCCTACCCTCTTCTGAAAGATCTTGCTTTTGTTTTTCTCTAGATTCAAAACTTTCTGGACAAGAGATCCAGCCCTCAGGGAGCAGTCCAAGGCCCTTTTACAGGGCGAGGTGGATGCACAGGCACCACCATCTGTTACAAATGGAAGAACTGAAAGCAAACCCAAGGAGTCGTTTTTCTCTTTTGAGAATTTTTCACCCCAAGAAAGCCAAGAGGACATGGACTTCCTTGAATCAAAAAACTCGGGGCTGACCATATTGGACAACTATCCAAGAGTGAAGGCAGTCTACAGAAAGTATAACTGTATTCTGCCTTCATCGGCAGCTGTCGAGAGACTATTTAGTGTGGGTGGGCTTGTTTTTAGGCCCAACAGAAGCCGCCTCCAGGATGAACTCTTTGAGGCACAAGTTCTACTGAAAGCAAATAAGGCATAGGCCAGGAATACCCTGCTGAATAAAATTTGTCTTTATTCTCACTGAATATTTTTCTATTTTTGTTATCTTTATTGTTCCCTCTGCCTTGTCCATACTTGTTAATCAGTAAATGTTCTATGTTTACCAACTTTATAAAAAGTAGTGGAAATAGTAGTGAGTACTTTAGAGAAAGTTGTGAAAAAGTAGTGAATACCATTTTTTGAAAAGTAGTTTTAAAGTAGTGAAACTACTTTTTCTTAATAGTAGTTTTTAGTTACTCAACTACTTTAAAAAGTAGTTTTTTACAACCCTGTATATATATATGTAGCATATTTAAATACAGTGGCACCTCGGTATGAATTATACCATAACGAATGGAAGAAAGTGATATAGAAGTCCACCGCAATAACAAAATGCTAGAATGATACAAGTACAAGTATTACTGGACGCGTGCAATGTAAAATTTATACTTTATAATAAGGTATACTAATAAAACTAATACAGCTTAATATTGAGACTCCACTGTACGCTTTAAGCAACAAATCTCTTAAATTTTTGCGACGGTTTTCGTTCTCTGGTTCAGTGCCTCGATGCGCATTAAGGATTTTGGCACGGGCTTTAGGGTTGTGGCTGAGGGCCCTGCGCTTTTAAAGGGCCCGGTGAGAGAGACGAGAAAATATTTACGGAGAGAAAGCAAGAGGTATATGGGAGAGGACAGTAAAGGGGTTAAACAGGTTTAACAAGTTTAACAAATTTATTGAACAGCTTATGGTACATTTACAGTACAAGAAAAGCATTAAACAAGAGGACACACACTCAATGATTAATGACAAGTCTAAACATAAATGGCACAAAAGCTAACCGGGTTACACTGAAAATGAGCACACAACTTCATAACTTAATCAACAAATAGCGCTAAGATGTAGATCTAGAATAGATGTTTATTTGAGTTTTGCGGACGAATTAGATAAAAATCTTGACTAAGGACTTGATTACTGATTTCGCATTTTTAGAAGACCGATGAGTGGTCATCTGAACTGTCCTCCATTTGTTGTGGGGCATGAGGATGCAGTGTGAGCATTTATTTGATGCTGTTTGAAGTTTGCCTTAATATTTCATGACGTGAATCTAGGCACCATAACACTATATTACGATATCTCTAAAAATTTTCCAACACATCTAGTCTTGCTCTCCTTATAGGCGGCACCAAAAACTATAAAATAACTTCATAGTCTCTGATGGTATAGAGCCCCCCAAAAAAGTTGACAGCCATGCGGCACCAGGTCGCTCCACATCCTAGGCGAGCTGTTTTCACGTTTGTTTGTGCTGCGATGCAAAGCATTATATCTGCCTGGTACAACTGACTGTCACGAGAGTTGCAGTCTATGAATAACATACAATCACCTGTTCGTACAGCTAACTGCTATTCCTTCTTCCATCCCAGCTCCCCGATCTCATTATGTGCATAGTAAGTAGCAACATATTTGTTAAAGCTTTCAACTAGAGACACTTCGCCAGCTGTGACCAGGAGCGAAGCGAGGGTGATTTTTTTTCCTTGGTAACGTAGCATGTAAATCTGATCAGAATGTTCTGTGTTTGTTTGTTTGTTTTTGTCTTGGTTAGATAGATTTCGTTAGAACTAATAAAGAAGCAAAGAGCCAGTCAGTAACAGTTATTTGGGGAACCAATGGCTTTGAAAAGGTAAAAAAAATTAGCGTTTGGCTCCAAAAGAACAAATCTGGCAACCCTGGTACGATATAAACTAGGTCTACCGCCTTCTCATTGCCGAAAAAAAAAAACCCGAGAAGTTGTGCACGGAAAGGATCTTGAGTAAAAAGAACAAACAAAGAAAAAAAACAACGTCAGAATAGGGGAAGGGGGGGGNGGGGGGGGGGAGGGGGGTAAAAACGTTTTTCTCTTAGATTATTGGCCCGCATTTTTTTTCAAGTTTCTTTCCTTACATTGCCTTTGAATTCGGTTACTGGCCACTTTTTTTTATAAAAACGTATCTCTCATTACCTTGTCTTTGCTTGCATTGCACTGTGACTATGGGAACGCTTAACCTGTGAGATACGGTATAGGCTTTTACAGTTTTAGATTCTCGGCGAAGAAAACTAGACTAACTAACCTTGACAAAATCTTATTGTCAATGCTTTTAGGTTACAGGCTTGTAAGTCTACTTTCACTTTGTGGTAAGTCTACTTTCACTTTGTGGTCCTAGAACTTAGGGGGTATATTTTATCTCCCCTTTTCCCTCTTTTGGCATGCCCTGCTTCCAGTAATAAGGGTTCCGGGGAGGGGGGGGGGAGAAATTTTGATATCATGGGAATCTGTGTCCATTTTACTTTATTTTACCAGGCACTATCTAGCCCTGGGAACTGTTAGGTCAAGGGTGTGCTCAGGCGGTAGAGGAGGGGTTTGGCATTGACCAGTGAAAAATATAGGCTCTGTTTACAAATAGCAACCAAGCTCAAAATTTCAACGGGCTTGCTAGGGTTGGGTAAGTCTTAAAATTTGGGCCACATAATGAGCTTCAATCTGGTATGGGTCTGGGTGAAAGCTAAATCTTTGGGTTCAGAGGGCAGCTCAAAATGTTAATATAGCCCAGAGAGGAAAAAAAGGTCCAATCCTCTTACAGGTCTGTAACCTATAAATGGCTCATGGTTGAAAGGGAACGAAGATGGTGTTTTGATACTTTACAAAACATTGACGATTAGTTGAACTGTATTAAACATACAGACAGCATGATGGTGAACTAAGATTCATAGATTACATGGACGCTATGCCCCTGACAAAATTTAACCTGTTACTAATATTAGCACTACCACATGTCACCAAATGATTATTACTGCTTTTAACTTCAAACATTTCCATTAAAGTTAAAAAAAAAAAAAACCACCGCTGCGTTCCACTCGCTGCGCACGCATGTCATTACTGGCCAGATAAACCTGTGAAGTTTGTAGACATGGATTGCCAAGTTGGCCTTATGAGACCAAATTTTTTTTTGACTGGCCTTATCAAAATGAGTTTGCTATATTAAGGTAGTATTGCGTAAATGTAACAGATGTTTGATTATCCCCTTCCTTTGCCCATGCCCTCGCAGCGCCAGGACACCTCAGTTAAAGCAGCTAGTTCTAAATCATCATCAACATCATTGTAAATAAAGATAAAAATTTAAAACACGACTTCACTCCGATATTATCAAGTTTTAATGACATTTATAAGAGCTAAAAGGTGAAAGAGTCTAAACGTTTTGACAAAAAGCTTTCTTCAGCAGAAATAAGTCATCATCATCATCATTATCATCATCATCAGCAGCAGTAGCTGTTTGTGTGTGTGTGTGTGTGTGTGTGTTGTGTGTGTGTGTGTGTGTGTGTGTGTTTGTGTGTTTGTGTGTGTGAGTATGTATATGTGTGTATGTGTATGTGTGTGAGTACGTGTGTGTGTGTGTGTGTGTGTGTGTGTGTGTGTGTGTGTGTGTGAGAGTATGTATATGTGTGTGTATGTGTATGTGTGTGAGTACGTGTGTATGTGTGTGTGTGTGTGTGTGTGTGTGTGTGTGTGTGTG